>SKCR01044545.1:0-134436 GCA_019454045.1 Zanthoxylum bungeanum | reverse complement strand
TTAATTGTTTGGAAACTTGCAAGCGGTGATCCCAGTCACTTCAAGTTGTCCTTCTCCATAGTTTAAGACAACATCTTTAGTTCTCTCAGATACTAACAGATGTTCTTAATGTTCAATCCAGTGACTATCACTTGGATTGACCTGATCGAGACTCCATATGCTCGAAGTGTATGAGACACCAATGCAAGTACATTTTAAATGTACAATTTCCCATAGAGTGTTAACAACTCCAAATCTATCCCAGTAGATCTTTATTCCTTGAATAAAGGTTGTTACTCCCCAGAATTCTACGGAGAATTTCTTATGAAAGCCAAGCTTTCACCGATTGCTTTATGGGAATTTCATTATCAGTGCTCTCCCACTAACCTCCTTATATACACAAGAATCATTTCGTTTTGAATCAAATCATAAACCATTATGATTATTTCAAAACGTCAGTTCCAAGAACCTTATGCTCGTTTCAATCCAAACATGGATCGAATAACCCGCAAACCTTGTTTGTCGGTTATACAAAATCGTCAGGATGTTGTAAGCATCCTCCAAAAGGTTTCCTTTTCAGGAAAGCGATTTTGATCTATAACTGACACATTTCATAAATGAAATACGCAGTTATCAACAAGCATCTTCAAAATGGATTTACCATGGCAACAAGTAAAAGGTTGAACCGTTATTAACACAATGTTGATAACGATACCTTTCCGTCAAAAGCCCGACTTTGTACGTTGGTATGTTGCCTTCCATGTATGTCTTCCCTGAAGACGTTTAATGTACCAATAGGCGCAATGCCTTGTGGTACAACAACTAGTATCCAAAATAGTTTTTATACATGGAATCCATTTCGGATTCATGGCACTTTGCCATAATAGGGAGTCGATACCTCGTATCACTTCTTCAAAACGTAGTCAGTGGATATACCTTCATAAGATTGACATCTTTATGAGGTTAGATCAGAAACCCATACCCTAGGTCGTTTTCTGACTCTATCTGATCTACTCAGTTCTTGTGTATTCGAAGATTAATGGTACAGATTCATCATTGATGAACTATTTGTGTTCCATTACGGACCTTGTGCCTTGAACAGTATTACTCCGATTTTCATCGAGTATCACTATCCTCCCACTGACCACTGCATATCGGTATTCCTCTCAGGAAAAACCGCATGGTGAGCAACAATCACATTGTTCTCATGTGAGATTTATAAGTACTATACTTATGGTTTCCCTTAGGATAACCTTTATTGGCACTTATCCAATTTGGGTCCTTAGTTTGGTATCATCCAAACGTTATGCCTTGGCATACCCAAATTATCAGGAATGAGAAACCTCGTTTCTTCCCTGTTCATATCCTATATGACATCTGTCAAACAGATTTATATGGAACCTTATTCTAAATAAGTTATTGCACTGTTAAAACTTATCCATTGAAGGAAATAGTAGCTCAGAACGACTCGTGATAACCATATCATGTCCAACAAAATTTGGTTTTTTGTTCGGACACACCGTCTAACTGACGTGTCTCGGGAGGAGTCCTCATTTGAAAGAATACTATACTCTTTCAAGTATATAAGAAACTTATTGCTTAAGTATTTTCCATTACGGTCTTACCGTGACGGTATAATACTATAGCCGATCTGTTTGTCTATTTCGTGTCGAAACTCTAAAAGTTTCTGATTTGTGTTCTTCAAAAGAAACACATAACCATAACGTGATGCCACATCCGTTAAGGTCACGAAATATTCATGTTCACATCTAGCCTAACTAGATATGGGCCTACTTACTTCACCATGAATAGGGCTAACAGATCGGTGGCACTTACACTATTACCTAGTGAACAGTGTTTTAGGTACTTTACCTAACAAACTAGATTTGTAGACTTTATTTGAATAGTCAAATCAGTCCTGGTATCCACTCTTCAAAAGTGTGGATATACGAGTCTTGTATAATTGTGTCCCAAGACAACAATGCCACAAATAAGTCTCTATTGATCAAATCAATTTGAGCTATTTATTTGTCATTTTATATGTTTGAGATTTTATTTATATTCAAAATATAAATTCTGTTATTTACATCTAATGTATTTATCTCAGTATCATCTTTATATAATAAAACACTTAGTGTTCTATAATATAAAGGTTTTATCCGCAACGGATTAACACTGATATAGAGATAATGTCTCTAGTCAAACTAGTTACATTATAACAGTTCCTAATTTAAGTACACACCCGAAGGGTAGTTCCTAAACTTAGGTATCTACGGTCGAAACAGCGACTTTCGTCCCGTTTCCGATTCGCAGAGCAATCTCAGCTTGAAGTCAGTATCCTGCTCAAAGCAGATTCTGAACATCAATACATATATTTTATGTACCACACTAAGTATTTAAAATCTAATTTCAATACCAGCTGTGAACATAACTAAGACAAACATTTTCAAAGTTAGAGCCTCGCCCTTTCTATAATTCCTTCGTGTCTGCCATATCCAAATGGTAGTCACTTTGGGATATGTCAATTATCCTTTTCAATATTTCAGAAACCTTAGGCCAAGCCTTGGGTTCTTAGAATATCGAAACGATGTGCACCTCGTGCTACATGCCCAATTGCAAACTTTGACTTTATCTCCTCTAGAATAGTCAATTAATTTTCCAAGAATTATAAATTGCAATTTTAATACTTCTTAAATCTAAAATTAGATTTATGACAAGTATATTAAATTAAGCATTAAAGTCATCATCACATAAATCTTCCAAAGATTTTATGCTCTACTTATTTTGCTTAATTTTGGGCGTAAGGTATAATAAGTTATTTTATCAAATAAAGTAACCTATTATTTATTCCCAATTTGAAAATTAAATCATTTAAAATATTTTAATCCCAGATTATATTTTAAATATCCAACTTTTCAATTTTATCTTGATTACAATAGTCCAACTATTTAATCAACGATTAGTGGTACTATATATATTATAATGATTATAATAGTCCAACTATATAATCAAATATAATCCAAATTAATTAACCTCAATTACATTGATTACTATAATTCAATTATAAAATCAACTGTAAACTGAAATTAATTAATTCAAATATATTGATTAATATAATCCAATTATATATAATCAAGTATAATACAGTCCAACTGTTTATTAAAACAACAATTTAAATATTAGTCCAACTAACATTTAATATAACGACGAAATAATTTAAATGAGCGCGTATGGCGAGTAATTGAACGAGTATTGCAAATTCAATTCTTGCCTCCCACTATTTTTCGTCGAGCCTCTAACCCTCTGTCGAGTACTCGGGAAACCGTGTTTCCTAGTGGGCTATGATCCCGTTAAATATCACACAATCTTGACTTTGGCCAACAAATTGTATGATAATTAACTAGGTAGATCTCTAAGATCAATTGGATCTCATCCAACTCCTAGATCCAGTAGGTGGACATCCAAGTCCCAAACATATATCTTATATATGCCTATACATCGAATGTATACCCTAACCTTTTTCCTCTGAATCAACTAGGCCTTGGCTTTGGCACAACAAACCTAGTGATCCCAGTCAAGCGCGGACCCATTGACATGGAAGCTTCGTAATCAATGTCAATGGACAAGAAGTGGTCTTGACTTTGGCCAACAAACCACAACTTGGACACGACACCGATATGGAACAAAGCCTCGTGATTAAAACACATCTTTGACGGACAAGGGCTTGACTTTGGCCAACAACCATGCCAATCTAGGATCTTGAGTAAGAATCACTCAATGGAAGGAAAATAAATGCTTGATATTTAACGAGGTTTTTCGCGTGCAAATTGGCTACCAATTTAATTATCTTTGTTAAGGTCTCATCATCATACACCCTTAAACATGCATTCTAAAGACATAATAAAGCGCATATGATATAAAATAATAATGATATGCGGATGGATATTTTACATTGATCCTAGATCAAATCTCTCACTTTCTCTCTCCCGTTAGCACAAATATTTCTTCTACCCGTTACACTACACTTCTAAAGAAACCTCATATACATTGAGGGGAATAGGTGAGAAGAGAATACAAAGAAATAGGAGATAAGGCTGGACACGCAGGTCCAATTTAATAAATCAAATTTATTACAACCATTTCTAAAATTGCCCCACCCGGCTAATATCCATCCGATATACATTATTCAAACATCACAACCATGTATTCATACAAGCATGTTATCAATCAATCAAATTAATTAATCTTGATAATTAGTGATCATCCAATGTTCAAACAACGAATTTGATTTTGTTCGAGTCAAACTCGTTTTTGCGAATAAGTACTTAAAGTACGATTCTTGAATTAAATTAAATTACATAATTAAATCCAATTTAATACGCATTAATTCTAATTCATTATTTAATTCCAAATTAAATATTACACTTTATAAAACAAACCTTTACGACTTAAATTCCAAATTTAATCGTTCGGGTCTCAAAGCCCGATTAATATCCAATATTAATTTAATTAAAGTCTAATGGGCTTTTAATTAATTTCTTGAGGCGTGGACTTTTGGTCAACTCGGGTCAAACCCGCAACCAAAGTCCAATCCGGGAGTTACCCCATAAGCCCATAAATTAATTTAGGCCCATTAGGCCCAATTAAACGTTAAAGGTTCATTAGTCGCATTTGGGCCTTTTGGAAGCGGTTTTGGGCCTAATTGGATCCAACCAATTTTGGCCTAAACCAACTTTGTACAACAAAGTCCAATAAACCCAATAACAACTTAAAAAGCCCAAATCCAATTTTAAGCCCAATAATTTAATTTTAAAAATTCCAAATTTTCAATTAAATTACCTAAAGTGTATAGCATTATTAATTACCCCAATCAAAGTTTCCAAAACACTAATTTGTCCAATTAATCATGCTTAACATCAATTAATCATGTCCAACATAATTAAATCAAAATCAAACCCAATTTATACATGCTAAAGTCTCGGCCATAAGGGGAAAAATGCCCAAATCAATTCAATCCAATTGAACCCAATCAAACATAAATTCAACATCCCCAAATGATTTCTAAGTCATCCAATGAACAAAAAATCAAAAAACCAAGACATTAGGGCACTTGCCAAATTCGGCCATCACAAGCAAATTGGGGAAAAATTGTTCCAAGCACTTTTCATCAAATTGATCTAATCAATCATCAATTAAACAACATTTAAGCATTCTAAATCATCCAATTTCATTAAACATGCTCAAAATCAAGTTTACCAAAATTTGTCATGCCCAAAATTTAGGGAAAAATGGATCCAACCAAATTTCATGAAATTGATTATGCACAACATCAATTCAACCTCATTCAAGCATACTATACTAAACAATTTAATCATTTGATGCTCAAATTGAGTTTACCCAAATTAAAGTTTTGGCCAACATTAAGCAAATTGGGGAAAATCAATCCAATTAATTTTTCTTCAAATTAATTACATATAACTCTAATTTATTCATATACAAGCATTCTTAAACAAACAATTTGTTAAAATCATGCTTAAATCAAAAAGCCCCAAATTTTGCTCAAGAACCCTAATTCGTTTTATGCAACCAATAGCTATACCATTGTTGAGTTTCAATCAAGTCCCAAGGATCACAAACATGCATAAAAACGAGTTGAATACACAAAGGAGTAAGGCGGAATTCATACTCACATTGATGGGTTTTGATGAAATGAAGAACAAGTTGCGTTTTTGATGCCCATCAAGCTCGGCAGTAGCTTCCTCATGCAGTGGACTGCTCGGTTGGGGACTGGTTTGCCTCTCCATGTTCGGCCATTGATGAACACCATGGAAGCTTCAAGCTTCAAGCTTTCCAAGCTCACAAATTCGTTTCCCTATCACCATAATATAACCCATGTGTGTGCTAGCACTACTCATCTTCAATTTTGCTTCTCAAAATTTCGGTCTAACCAAAAAAGATTTAGAGAAGAAAATCGGCTTGAAGCCGTGAATGAGAGGAAGATGAAAAGAGAGGGAAAAGGAGAGAAGACCGTGAGTGGTGAGTGAGAGAGAGAAAATGATTTTTGGTTTATATATTTATTTTATTTTCCAAAACAAAAAACAAATATATAAATCATTTTTCATATATATAAAAAGTTAAAAAGCAAAAGTCTATTAATGCTTTTCATCATTTCTACTTTTTACTTTAAGTCACATCACATCACTTTAATAAAGTGACATGTTGTCAAGTCACATCACTCAAAGTGACAATTGATTTGACGCATGATGTGACTAACGATTTGACGCTTGATGTGACTTGCGTGCCGCGCTCGAATTCGAAATGCGAATGCGCTCGCAATCACTCTCGGGCTCGGGTTCGCTAATTCCAAATTAACGAATTTTCCGTCGCGTCGTAATTAAATGATTACGCCTAACGAAATCACTATTCACGTCGCTAACGAATTAATTCTAAATTAATTCGTTCGCCCGAATTAAAATCTAATTTTAATTCCGCGTCGAAATCCAATTTCTTATAATATATCGAATATATTATTTTATCGATTAATTCCAAATTAATCGTTCTCTCTCTTTAATTAATATTTTATCCCAGATAAAATATCTCCGCAATTAATCCCAGATTAATTTTCTCTCTCTTCTAATTAATCCCAGATTAATTAAAGTGCGAGTTATACATCATCGGTGAATCTTCAGGAAGCGACCCATGAGATCTCCGGATATGTTGGCAGTAAATACGGTCGTCGGATTATCCGAACACGTAAGTACCTCGTACTACGTTCATACCGATTTACAAGACAAGGTTGGCTTCTAGCAAAGCGCCATGCCTACCCAATTCTCCAGAAATATTCTTACAGGAATATAGATCTGTATCAAGCGTAGTATACCGTAGTATTGTGTATATCGGCCCAGTATCGGATAGTCACGTGCTAGGGCTGGGGCTGGATAAGTGTCTTCCCCGTCCGAAGCACATGTCGGATGTCTGGTAACTAGTCTCTATAATCGGATATTCATGACCTGGTCACAATATCCTGATTGGTTGCGCAAAACATAATAGCACTAGTACCGTATCCAGCGTGACATCATCTCCAATATGACTGAAGTGATACTTCCGTCTTGACATCACACCCAATACACTACGACTCTCTGATAAACCCAGAAGTGGTGTACGCTGAACCGGTTAAAGCCCTGTACCACCAAGACCAAAGGCTATCGATTATCGTAAGTATTAGCGATGTAAGTCTCAGGTTAAGACCATACACACCTACCCTGATTTCGGCCTCCCATAGACACATAGTCATAATACCAATGGGATTCCGAGGGGTCTATCCAGAGCGAAGCTGTTTCCCGTACCATCGGTGAAACACAACCTCATATCGCACTTGCATAAGTATCCAATACTTATATATATGAGAACTATGTCGTTGTGCCCTCATAACGCGCACAAGTGCAATACTAGCCTATTCCGCATTATTGATGTCCTGTCTCGATAATACTCCGGCTAGGGATATTTAATGATTAATCCTTCGTGGACTGATATTGTCTCATATCATCTCAATCTAGGAACTAATCATATGGACCTCTCTTCATTTATATATCTATGGTGATTTAATCACAAATGATGAGAGTGCAATTTCCTTGTCACATAGTTAATTTGCTACAACAACATAATGATCTGTGCAAATAGTGACGCTATGGGTCATTTTATCCAACACATAGTATTGCGTATTGCGATCCAGTATCAGATGTCACATGCTAGGCCTGGAGCTAGAATTGTGTCTGCCCCGTACGAAGCACATATCAGATCTCTGGTGACTAGTCTCTATAATCGGATAAACATGACCTAGTCATATTATCCCGATGACTGCATTACTTAAGAGTACTAGTTCCGTATTCTACATGATCATCATCTCCATATGACTGAAGTGATATTTCTATCTTGACATCACACTCAATACACTACGATTCTCAATATACCCAGAAGAGGCATACACAGAACCTGTTAAAGCCCCGGACGACCAAAACCAAAGTATATTGATTGTCACAAGTATTAGCGATGCAAGTCTCAGGTTAAGACCAAATACACCTACCCTGATTCGGATTCCCATAGACACATAGTCATACTACCAATGGGATTCCGATGAGTCTATCCAGAGCGAAGCTGTTTCCGTATCATCGGTAAACATAACCTCCTATTACACTTGCATAAGTATCCAATACTTAAATATATGAGAACTATGTCATTATGCTCCCACAATGCGCACAAGTGCAATACTAGTCTATTCCGCATTATCGATGTCCAATCTCGATAATACTACGACTAGAGATATTTAATGGTTAAACCTTAGTGGATTAATACTGTCTTATATCTTATTAATCTGGTACTAATCATATGGACTTTTATCATTTATATATCCCGGTAATCCAATTACAAATGATAAAAGAGCAATTTCCTTTGTCACATAGTTAATTTGTACAATAACACCATGTTCTGTACAAATAGTGATGCTATAGGTCATAATTGTCCAACAATCTGGGCACACTACTGTTTCTTCTGAACCTGACTCGGGCCTTCGAGAGGAGTTAGCCACCACCAAGAACAGGTTAGAAAATACCAAAGACGAGCTGAAGAAGACTCAGGAGACGCTACTGCAGGTCAAGGTGGACCACGAAAAGAAGGTGCAGGAGTTCCACCAGCAGATAAGGGCTTTCCGGGAGATGTTGGAGGCCTCACTCGACCGGAGTGCATCGGGCTCGAGCGCCCCCTATCACAGCAGCAATAAATTTTATTTTCAATTGTATAGACATTAACAACTGATAGTTTTAATAGACTATGTATTTATTTAATAAATTTTTATTATAATAATAAATTAATTATTAGAATAAAAATTATTGTACTATTATTCGGTAATTTTTTTGAAATAATAGTATTTTTTAAAATATTAAATTGAATATTTCTGAGTAAATGTATGTAAAATAATAATTTTTTTTTTACTTTTTGCGTCGACTTATTCGAACGCTAAAAGTCATAAAATATTATTTATTTTTTAATAATTTATTGATTTTGGCGTCGAATAGACTCGACGCTAAAATAGACTTTTAGCGTCGAAATATTTGACGCTAAAAGTAATAAAATATAAATTATTTTTTAATAATTTATTGATTTGGGCAACGAAAATATTCGACGCTAAAATAGACATTATACCGTCGCATATTTTCGTCGCCAAATATGTACTTTAGCGTCGCAAAATAACATTTATCGTCGAACATATTTCGACGCAAAATATATGTTTTTAGCGTCGAAATTAGAAATTTCGATCTAATTTCGACGCTAATTGTCTTTCTCGTCCATATTTTTGCGTCCAATATTAGCGTCGAAATGTTTCGACGTAAATTATATTTAGCGTCGAAATTCTAAATTTTAGCGTCGATACATTTCAACACTAAAGACCTTATTTTTTGTAGTGAATCCAGCCATGCGTGTCATATTGATGATCAAATGTCAAAATAATTTCTCACGTTGATAAGTCTGTGACCTCACACATCATGCACGGCTTTTTCTGTTGATCATCATGCAACTGACACATCCGCACACACTGCCACGAATCAATGCTATTCATTTTAACGCACATGATATGGTAATTGATCAAGGCATTATAATCTTCCATGTGCGCCACTCAGGCACAGGCCACGTTGTTGTTGAATTTGTTTATAATAGCGGTGACTGTTGGCCTTCTAAAGACCTTAGCCCATGTTGCCGTGCGTATGTGGCTTCTTTGCTTCAGCTTTGTTCAATAGCTTGCAACTTGTTTTGTCCATATGCGCCACTTCTGTACCATTTTTCTTCAGCACCAGCAAATGGCTTTCCATTTGACTTCACAAGCCAATAGCCATGGGCGTGAACACTTTCACCAGCCACATCATGAATGTCGGCCACCCTTTGATCATTGAGTAATTGACGTGAACCTTGTGTGTAGGATCAGATCCCTATTAGATCTTCAATGTTATGACTCACCACCAGAAATCCGTTAGGGTGGCCTCGAATCTACTCACTTATTGAAAATTATCTTGATAAAAAAATTTCTTGTGTTTTCTCTATTTTCTCACTTTTTCAATCTCATTGAAAAGATGAGAAAGTGGCTAGGGTTAAAATGAAAAAAGAAAAGCTTCATATTTATATACAAGGTTTATATTAATTAAATGTACATTTACAAAATTAACCATAACCATAATCTTATATATAAATATTGCCCAATGGCATTTATGTCACAACAAAATTAATAATTTCAAAAATAAAATAAAATATCAAATATTATTTAATTTGAAATTAAAATTTAACATGTAACTTATATCATAATATAAATTACATATTTTATTTTGAATTAAATCAAATTTAATTTAAAAATCAAATCATATATTAAATGATTATCTAATAATCATTAATATAAAAACTATATATTAAACACTTTAATATATAATTTCAAAGTGTGACATTATATAATTATTAATCAAATTAATAATTATATCAATAAACAATTCTCAATTTTATAATATATTTCAAGTAAGTTCATAATTGGACTATCCAATTATTCCATGGATTCTTATAGTGTAACGAGCTAACACGGGGACCAAATGGACGTACAATTCTGAGCTCCAATCATCTCGAAATATTAATTAAAACTCTTTAATTAAATATTCTGAATTATTAACTTTATGTTATTCTACTAAAATCCTAAAGCTGTACTCTCGTTACTGTAGATATATTTTATTCCGAAAGTCAACGACGTCCACCGATATAATCATTGAATAGAGATTGGCCCTCCACGAGTATTTCATAATTAGATCCATGTCATATTGTTCGTTATACACCTCTAATTATTTTGTGCCATAAGTACCATTGATTTTCTAATGAACGATTTATTCATAACTATTATGAATATTAATCTTTCTATTCGTAATAGAAAGACTTGAGCGCTCTAATCGTTTAAGTACCGAATCAACCCTTAAGGAAGATACTCATCTACTTCTCAAAAGAATGAGTGGATTCTATATCTATGTAAAACGTCCCCAGCTACACATCAAATCATGTGCCCAAAATACGTAGCTATTGGTCGTGATTGCTTCACCAACCTCACCTTTGTAAATCAAAGGATATAGCCTGCCATGTAGGAGTTGATAGTACACTGAGGATTAAGATCGACCCATATATGGTCATCTATTAGACTGATATGAATTTCTTTATTTAACGGCTATTAAAAGAAATTCATTTCTGTCTTGGTCCAGTCCTATATGATCGCATCATACAAGGTACCTCCATTCTCATGTCACCATATGAATGAACCCAAATCAAAATCGTCATATAATATGGAATAGACCGCAGCTATAGATAAACCATAAATAAAGTGCTCGTCTTCGTTTACTCTCTACGGACTATTTAGGATTACTAATTTCAGATTTAAATCCTATTATATATAACACTTATACACTAAATCGGAAAGCGCATTTAGTATCCAAGGGCATACATGATAATTTATAATATGCAACTTTAAAATCAATATTTTAATAAATGAATAACTATATCGTTTATCACTTAAAATAAAATCACATTTACATATTACATTATGCTCTTGGGCATATATCCCAACAATCTCCCACTTACACTAGAGCAAATGAGATATGTCGCATAATCCTATACCCTCTAAGTGACCTTTAAACACTTTAACCGTTAAGGTCTTTGTAAACGAATCAGCCATATTATTTGAAGAATGTTATCTGCATTATCTCATTAAAGAAATGATATTTCATCTCTATGTGCTTCCCTCTCTTGTGGCTTATTGGTTCTTTAGAATTTTACCATTGCACCACTATTATCATAATAAAGTGTGAGTGGTATATTCATATCTGGAACAACTTCCAGATCTCCCAAGAATTTATGGAGCCATATTGTTTCCTTAGCTGCTTCAAAAGCTGCTACATACTCAATCTCCATAGTGGAGTTCATAATACCATATTGTATTATACTCTTCCATATTATGGCTCCAACAACTAGGGTAAATACTAATTGGGATGTTGATATATCATAATCTACATCCAACTAAAAATCAGAATCTGTATGTCCTCTAAGGATTATATCCCCTTCAGGATATACAAGCATATAGTCTCTCGTTCTCTTCAGAATATGCTTTATAGTCACCCACTGATCTAATCCTGGGTTAGACTGAAACCCACTGACTGACGGATGTCCAGTCTCGTGCATCGCATACATGAGACTTCCAACAATAGAGACATGTGGGATATGTCTCATCTCCTCAACTGTTTGAGGTGTCTTAAGAAACTGTTCATTCGACAAATGAATTCCATGTTGAAGTGGTAAAGTATCTTTCTTAGAATTCAGCATCCAACATTGAACAACAATCTTGTCGATATATGATGCTTGAGACACAGCTAACAATCATCTCTTGTGATCCCAAATAATCTAGATCCCAAGTACACAACTCGCATTTCCCAAATCTTTCATTGGGAATTGGTTAGCTAGTCAGAATTTTACTTCCGATAATACTTTTACACCATTTTCAATGAGTAAAATATCATCGACGTATAATACGAGGAGAAAACCACATTTCCGCAAATGACACACTTGTATATACAAGGCTCATCGGCGTTTTGTTCAAAATCATAAGACTTGATCATCGCATCAAATCTTATTTTCCAAGATCAAGATACTTGCTTCAGTCCATAAATAGACCTTTTCAGCTTGCAAACCTTTTGCTCTTGAACTTAGACAATGAATCTCTTCGGTTACATCCTATAGATGCTCTCATCAATACTAGCATTTAAAAATATTATCTTGACGTACATATGCCATTTCTCATATTCACAATATATGACAATAGATAGAAGAGTGCGAATAGATTTAAGCATGGTTACTGGCAATAAAATCTCATCTTAGCTGACTTCCTCTTACTAGGTATAACCATATGCCACTAACCTATCTTTGAAGGTATGTACCTTCCGATCTATTCATCTTTTCTTCTTATAGGTCCATTTGCAGCCTATAGGTTTTATCTCATCAGGCTGGCCTACAAGATCCCAGACTAAGTTGGAGTACACAGACTCCATCTCGAGATTCATGGCTTTGAGCCATTTCTATTTATCAGGATCATCCATTGCACTACGATAGCTCAATAGATCATCTACATCATTATTGGAGGTGATAAATCTTACCTCTCTAAACCCTAGATAGCTATCAGGTTGTCATACAACCCTTCAACTACGTTTATTTGGTAGACTCTCATGATATTACTGTATCTGACACTCAGATGTCAAAGGTGTTACGTTATTATAATTGTTAACAATTGTTGTTAATCATGCATTGGTGTAATCAGAAAGTAACTCCTCGAGTACCAATTTACTACGAGGTATGAATTCTCTCATATAATCATCCTAAAAAATACAAACAATTTGATCTATTCTTAAACTATAAAAGAATTCATCAATAGTTTCACTGTCAACAAACATTGATCTCATTATGTCTTAACACATACAATTTATCTCCAAATTTCCTTTACATATAGGTAATCCATTTTTGAAATAATAACTATTATTATTAAATAAAATGGAAACCATCCTACAATAGCTTTGAAACAGAAATCAAATTTCTACGACAAAACAGTAATAAATAATAATTTGTTTAAACTCAAATAACATTTATTTAAAGATTGAAAACTAATAACTCCCACTACTTTTACTGAAACATCATTCTCTGTCCTGGCTCTCATGGTAAAGTTACCTTCAGTAAGGTCTTTCCATATATCAAGTAGCTATAACCTTAGCCGTACTAGTGTTTCTTTCTTTTCTTTGCAGTTTTGAAAGACTCCGCAACATTTGCCTCTCCACTAGACTTACGAGGATCCATCAGTATGGACTCCAAAGAGGTGAGCATATATAGTAGTTATGTAAGGGGGACAATCGACTTAATCACAACAAAGTTGCTCTTAAATTACATGAGGCTCTTCGAAAGAGACCCATTATCATGGTCATCTCACTATGGGCGGCTGCATTAAAGTGGGTAATCATCCTCAAGACGTTCTTTTGGATGGATTTCCCATCTTTCATCTTCGTGGAAGACTAAGGCCTCATGACGTTACCGCTCTGAAAGATACCCGAACATATCCTGCAGTGACTACATCATCATGGATGTTGTAGCCATTGGCTCATACTTTGCAGCAAGAACACCAGACATCCCTACTAACAATTAGCAGTGGGTATTCTCATTGGCCATACCCACCTTTGATGAGTATCACATACAGCTTGGCTCTAAAGGACACTCCTCATTTCAGGACAAATGCAGGTCTTCAAAAGACCATGACAACTTTCATGTTACTTTTCTTTTAACGTAACTTTCTCTCGTATATTTATTATTTAGCAAGTATGGAAATATCGAAAAAAATGGCTAATAAATTTTAAGATAAACATGCATTCAAAAATTTCATTCATCGCATATTAAAATCATCACAAGTATTTCGGCATAAAATTAAACATGATGCATGGACCATGTAAAATGAATCAGAAACCTAAAAATAATTACTATTCCATGGAAATCCATCATCCCACAAATAAGAGCTGTTGTAGGGTAGGTCAAGTATTTACATGATGGATCGAGACAATCTCAATTGATTAATATATGCGGGAATAACTCTTATTCTTATATTAACCAATTAACCAACCACCGTTTGATTTGATCAAGGAATTTCGATTAACATTTAATCATTACTTTGTGAGTGTAACCTGTTGTTTCGGAACCCTTATACTTAACCAGTGAAGTGCCGCCATAGGGTAGGTCAGTTCACCAGATATATATAGAGTTCATATCCTCTCGGAATCCATATTGACCCAAAATGGACACCACCCGTAGGGGGATAGAAATAAATTCGTCTCGAGACGTCTTTTGAATCTCATATTTTCGCACTAACAACGGAGACTGCGGGATATAATTTCATATAGCCCTCTCCCACTCACTATTTTAAAGTTTAAGGTTTCTATTACACTAGTATTTAATTCATTTAGATTATGCACGACTAAAAACATAACCTAATTAATACTAGCTGATGATTAGTGATATCTCCAAATTTTAACACTTAAAATTTTGTTCACTAATACCTTAAATAAACAATTTAATTAAGTGTTCCATTTAGTGAACTATTTTCATTTTAACTCTTAAAATTTTAGCTCATTATTTTATGTTTAAAATAAAATTCGGATTTAGGTAATTATTTATTAAACTATTTAATTAGGTGTAGGTGGCTTATGTTATTTTTAATTGGTAAGTGGAGTTGTATCCCGAGTGCAGACTATACTACCGTCCATTCAGAATGGACTATGGAATTTATGTCCGGGTTTCCATCCTATATACCAAATTAAATTACTAGTCTCCTCCCAATTGTCTTTCCCGAATTACCAAATTTTAAACTTATTCAAATTAAACTATTTAATTTTTCTGCATGTATTAATCTAAATTTTAACTATTTTAAATTTTGCATAAATTTTATGCTTAGATTAAATCAACATGCATTTTATGTCATGACATGTTATAATGCATGAGTGGGCATCCTATGCTATATGACATGTTAATCAAACAATTTGAATTGTAAACATACATACAACAAATACTAATGCATTGACCGGGCTTTTTGGTTTTCTATATTTAATCTAATTAATACACAAAATATCTAAGACATTCATTGGTCTTCAACTCTTGACTCCATGGATTGTTTTGTGGAAAGTTTGCTCCTCAGGTAGAATCATTCGTAATATATGGATATAATGCTCCAAGTAGTCGTGTGCTCACTACTGTAACGACCCAGATTATTTTAGCATATCTGCGTAAATTATTTTTTTCACGCGTAAGGTCAAGTCTGAACGCAAGGTCGATTTTTATTGTTAAATGAGGACTTTTTCAAGAAAATTAATTGAAAGACAATAACAAGTAAAACTTGAGGGATTAATTTGAGATTAGCCACACAAGTAATAAATAAACTTTAGAAATATCTACACACCCACACGTGTCACACACACAAGAAACACAGCAAAAACATAACAGAGAGAGAGACTGGGAGGGAAGATGACAGAAGAATCGAGAAACAGAAAGAAAGAAATCGAGAGAGAGAGAGCATGACAGACCGAGAATAAAGAGAGAAAGAGAGGATGGCCGAGAGCAGTGATGGACCGAAGGAAGAAAGAAAAACAGAAGGGAGAAGAGGAAGTAAAACCGAAAGCAGGGGCAGAAATAGAAAGGAAGAAGACCGAAAGATGTGGAGGAAGAGGGATTCATCAATTGAATTCGTGATTTCAGTTATGGACGAAATTTGTAAGTATTCTATGTGATGATTTCTTTGAATTGGGTGTTTATGGGTTCCTTTAGATTTGAATAAATAAATTTGCTTTTGAATTTAGAATGATGAAGAAATATTGTAGCAAATTAAACTGATTCTCAGCCTTGAAATTGAAAGAGATTAATTGAATCAGAAATTGAAGAGATAATGGGAAAGTTTAGGCAATAAACCCTAGGATTTGGGGGTATCTGAAATAATGGATGCAAGATTAATAAATTACTAATTGAACTTTACATAAGCAAAGCAATTATTATACATGTATTTATATGCTTACGAAAAATCTGATGTGAGATTGTGGTAGTAATGGGAAATACAATGAACATAGTGTGACTGTGTGAGCAGGAGTAATGACAGTAGAAACAGTAGAAGTGGTAGTGTAAAGGTTTGTGAAATCTAAATTCGGAAAATGACTATATTTGAGAAAAATCTTAGGATGGTAAAGATAAAAAGGTACTTGCGAAATAGATCTATTATCGAAAATATTGTTATGTGGTAAAAGGAAATTTTGAAAATGTATATACTTATATATATGTATTTGACTTATTTTGAAAAGGTAATACTTGAAACAGCAGTATTGGTAGTGGTAGTAGCAGCAGATCTAGTTTAAGGATGGGTAAGGTTTCGTGCATAAATAAATATTGTAGTATGATTGTGATTGGATAATGGGGTGGATGCGTGAAGGTGTGTATGTAATATAGTTGAAGCTATTGGTTTCTATTCTTGATGTTGTGTTTAGAAATTTAAATTCGTAGAAGAAGTGGAAATTTAGAATTGAACTTATATATTAAATCACTATGAGCATGGATATATTTATATGTGTGTGTGTGTATAGATTGAATTTGGAAAATGAACTTAGTGTGTTAGTGTGCATTAATGTAATTTAACAGCATGTATGTATAATCATAATGTGTGTGAATAAGCATGGATATAGATTCTGATACTTTTGAAGTATGCAAAGATGAGTAAATACACAGGCATAAGCCTGGATGGAACTGTGTATAAGGAAGGTACTGAAAAGGGTGAAATATAAATTTAGTTCCTAATAAAATACGTAAAATTGATTCTACTTGTATACATAGGAAATAACAAGTTTAAGCTATTAAAGTTGTATATGGATATAAGAATGAGTGTAAGCATAGCTATGAAATTGGTTAGTGTAGGCACTACCTTTTTAGTTGCGGAAGTCGCGGAAAGCGGTCGTCGGAAGGGAAGAGTCAAGAATTGACATTTTTGTTGGATTTGGTTCGCTCGTTCAAGCTTCGGGTTCGCTCGTTTGGGTCTCAATTTCAAAATCATCCTCCGCCCAAAGTCCTATCCTCGCTCTTTCTCATGACCACTCTCTCTCCCTAATTTTTTCATGCATGTGCCCCTTCGACTTCCATGCAACGAAAGTCCATTCACTTACCCTTACTTCATTTTCCAAATAAACAAAACCCTCACAAATTTCCTCCCTTTGTCACGTGGACTAACCCATTATTAGCCACCTTTTCCACCAAATAAACAAATACCCCCCACACTCCACTAACTTTCTTTCCTTTACACGCCCATAACAAATAAACAAACCAAAGTTCCATGCCCACACACACGCCAATACCAAGCAACAAACCACCAAAGTACAAAAACCCATTCCACCACCACAACTCCCACGTGAACCACAACCCATGCACCCTTCATTCACCTACCAAACAAAGACTAGCAAACAAACACAAACCACCTCAAACAAACACAATCCATACAAAACATCCATTCCTACACCCATGCACACTCATGCGACCGCTCATTCCTATCACTCATGTAACCACTCGCCATGCCAGCCCACAACTCACCATTGCATCGGCCACTCTCTATTATTTCACTCATTCAGCAGCCCCTATAAGGGGGAAACACGCACACACGCAGAGGGGCAACTCAACGTCACAAACCCTCACTGCCAGCAGCCCAACTCAACGTCACAAACCCTAATATTCAAATAGCCCTCCCATCTCATACCACTCTCGGCAACACTGCACCCAGCACCTCCTTCACACTACTCACACTGAAACTCTCATCCCTCATGTAAGCAGCCCCTAACCCTCATCAGCCGAGCATAACACACAGCTCACTGCCCCTAAAGAACCAGCCCCTCGCACAGCCCTTACCCATCAACAGTCCATGCAAATCTCACAGCCTAAGCCCCTCTCGGCAGCATCCCATTTCACCAACGCCTAGGCAATAAACAGCGCACCTACTGCCCTCTAACACAATTCACACACGTCACAAACAGCACCACCCTTTAACTCGCACAGCCCCCAAACCAGAAGCCATATAAACCCTTCAAACTTGACGAGACCCTTCTCATCAACACACAAAACCCTCATGACCACGTAAACCTTGAGCCACTGCCCACTCTCCACTGCGACACACCCCCACCGACAATAAAACTAGCCACGAAACCCTAACTTCATCAGCCCCTCACGTCAATAGCCACGAAACCCTAACTTCATCAGCCCCTCATGTCCCATGCATGCAGCCCATCGTGAAGCCCCTCCATTAGACAAACAAACACTCAGCACAACATCCCTCACGCAAATTTTCACATTCAGCCACCAAACTCACGTCACACTGCCTTCATCCAGCCCTCTCGCTCACCTCACTCGTGCCATTATCCTTCACAACGAGCCCCTAAGCCAACGACCCACATCCACTGTCGCATATACCCTCTACACACAGCCCATCCACTGTCGAGAATATCCATCACATACAGCCTTCCTTACGAACCACAAACTGAAGCAACAGCCACGCTTCATTCCCCTTCACGCAACACCTTTCAAATAATCCACTACCCTTCAACAATTCCCCACGTGAACAACCCTCACTCTCTTGCACAAAGGACCTCTCTCTCTCTCAGAAACTCACCAGAAAAACTGCCCCCAAAAACTGCCCCAAAAAGAGTGAGCCAAAAGCCCAAAAAAAAAACGGTGAGCCAAACTGCTGAGAACATACCCTAAAACAGTCTCAATAATTACCCTGAAACACCCAAACCAGTCCCAAAAGTCCCTGAAAACCATTCCAAAACGGAGAGAAAACCACGAGCGGAAATCGCGAGTAAAAAACAGACAAAACAACGGAAATTGCGGACCAGTGAAAACAGCGGACCAGTGAAAACAGACAAAACAATGAACCAGTGAAAACAATGGGAACGATAACCCTTCCGACACCGTGAAACGCACTCCCGAAAAGTGACTTAAAAGGTAAGACCTGAGGGCACCCCTTTTATTTATTATCCTTTATTTTTAGTTATTTTATTACTTTATTTGTATTGTGGATTGGTATATGATGTGAATTCTGGGTGAATGAAATCTGTGTTCCTTCTTGTGGTATATTGGATGGAAACCCGGACATAAATTCCGTAGCCGAATCCGAATGGATGGTATTATGGTTTGCACTCGGGATACAATGCCCCGTACCACTTGAGGGATTCACATATTTCATTTCATCCAAACTTGTATTTGAACATGATTAGGCTTTTAGAATGTTGTTTTATTTTTAGCATGACTTAGTTATTTACCATTCGTATTAGGAATTTAAGTTATGTTATGTTTAGATCATTAGTTATTTAACATGTTTGATGTGTGATATCATGTGTTTGCTGTTATGAAAGTTTACTTTTGAAGCATGCAGACCTAGATTTAGACTTTATAAGAATTTAGACTACTTTGACCAACATGTATGTTGAGTAGACTTGGTTAATATTGCACAAATCCATTCATTACAAACGACATAAGTAAGGGACCATTCCGAACCCAAAGGTTTGAGGTCTTCCCTTGCGAGGGGTGAGTGCGGCCTTAAATCATTTTCCCGGTTCACACCGGGTGGCGACTCCATTTTATTCTCCGGTTTAGTCCCCCGCGGGCTACTCCGTACTCCCAACCGGGCCGAGAGCCCGGAACAGCGTCGCCCAAGTTCTGTGTCTTACAGTCTGGCAACTCCACTGGGGATAGAGAATCGACCACAAAATAATGTCTTGTAATGTTTGTGATTTGTGCTTTAAATTAACCATGTCTACTGTGGGTTTAGGGAGTTTAATCAAAGACATTGTTAAACCTGGGTGATGGTTTGATGTCTTCCTTCACTCACTACCTTTCTATAAGGAAAAGCTGCGAAGGCACCTGGATAATTATTACTTGTAGCTCGGTGTGACAGACTAGTTTGGAGGACTCGTTGTTTATTCCTGACACCAAGCGATAAGAGCCTAAGAGGCTTGGGTACTTAAGAGAGCCTCGCTCCACCCTCCCTCTGGGGAATCTACAACGGGAAGTCCATTCGACAGTTAGTCACACACCATAACTCGTTGGCACGTACCGAAAGGTATAAAAAAGGTGCGCTCACTTGGTCGTTTGAACCCTTGAGTGGGGAGTCCTAGTCGTGGGCAATCCTTCGTCAGCGAGAGCCTTTGTTTACAATCCTGAAACCTACATGTGAACCTTAATTGTATGACCCTTAGAAATTATTTATTTATGCTTGTGTTTAGGACCATCATCATTTGGATTCATTGAACCTCTTGTCAAGAGATATGAACTTGTTGGGCTATTTAAACTGGGACAAGATCATGTCCTTTGACAATTGGGCCAAAAGCTTCTAAAATGCCGATGTGCCTTTTGTGTTTAGGCCTCTTATTATTTGAAGTCGTTTAGCCATGTTATCGCAAAAGTATAAACTTGTTGGGCCTTTCAACTGGGATAAGTTTGCACCGCGCAATGATGTGATTGAATGCTTTAAAATGACAAAAGGTCAACTTGTATATATCGCACGCATCTTATGCACCTCACGCATACATACATCATGCTAACCCTTGTGTTCTGAAAGCCATCATAGATACCCGTTGGTTAGGGAAGAGGCCAGACTTGTCAAAAGACCGAGCAACCACCAAGAGTACCGGCAGAAGACCTAGCCCAACGGGATAGGAACTCAATCATGCATGCATGCATACACGTAACATATTTGCATCTTTTTTTGTGTTTGTTCTGTTTTGTAATAACAAGTTTCAAAGGAGAAAAAAAGAAAGCGTCAAATGCAAGCCAACCAGAAGTAGCAACAGTGCAATGTCAGCAGTCTTCAGGAATGAATCATAGGGGCGAGGCCCATATCAGTATCAATTTAGGGTTGAGGTCCACATCCGCATCAGTTTGGGGGCGAGGCCCACATTAGTGTCAGTTTAGGGGCGAGGCCCACATCGGTATCGGTTTGGGGGCGAGGCCCACATCAGCATCATGCATCCATACATACATACATGCATATATATCATATACATACAATTTTTGTTTTGTATTCGCAGGATTGTAGCGGCAAAGACCACCTCATCAATTAACAACTCAAAAATAAGCCACATTCTCGGACAACAAGGTTCAGAAATGGAGCAACACACAACAAATACCGAAAATGGCGCTCCAAAATGGAGCACACACAGCAAATGCCGAAAATGGCGCTCCAAAATGGAGCACACTCATGCATGCATGCATACATTTAACACATTTTGGCATTCGTTTTGTATTTGTTTTGTATTCGCAGGTTTTGAAAAAGAAAAGAGAAAGCGGCAAAGAACAAGCTAATCAGAAAAGGTGAAAAACACAGTATCGAATTCAGGTAATAATCCCAGGGTTGAGGCCCATTTGAGTTTGAGTTTTGGTTATGGAACTCTGGGGGCGAGGCCCACATTAGCATCGACATCAGTTTGAGGGCAAGCCCCACATCAGCATCAATCTGGGGGCGAGGCCCACAGTCAACTCAGATCGGGACTAAAGCCCACATTCAGTACAATTCGGGAACAAAGCCCACAGTCAGCTCAGATCAGGGAATAAAGACCACATTCAGTACAATTCAGGAACAAAGCCCACAGTCAGCTCAGATCAGGGATAAAGCCCACATTCAGCACAGTTCGGGAACAAGGCTCAGGGGAATAAAGCCATATCTCAACACAGTAAGGGAATAAAGCCCAGAATAATAAAGCTCTCTCTCAGCACAGTTCGGGAACAGAGCCTAAGGGAATAAAGCCATATCTTAACACAGTTCGGGAACAAAGCCCAGAGGAATAAAGTCATATCTTAGCACAATCAGGAATAAGACCCACAATGCAGGGACCAAGACCCTCAACTCAGAACGGGAACAAGGCCCACAATTCAGGGAACAAGACACTTATCTTAACTCAGCGCGGTTCGGAAATGGACCACTATCACTCACTGAAAATGGCACTCCGGAAATGGAGCATGGTTCGGAAATGGACTACAATCACATCATCAGTATCTGTATCAGTTTTGCCGGGTATGGCACTCTGAGGGCGAGGCCCACATTATTATCAGTATTAGTCCGGCCGAGTATGGCACTCTGGGGGCGAGGCCCGCATCATCAGAATTAGTCTTTCCGGGTATGGCATTCTGCGGGTTGAGGCCCACATCATTATCAGTCTTTGTCGGGTATGGCACTCTGGGGGCGAGGCCCACATCATTATCAGCTTTTGCCGGGTATGGCACTCTGGGGGCTAGGCCCACATCACTATCAGTCTTTGCCGGGTATGGCACTCTGGGGGCGAGGCCCACATCACTATCAGTCTTTGCCGGGTATGACACTCTGGGGGCGAGGCCCACATCATCAGATCAGTTATGCCAGGTACGGCACTCCGGGTATGGAGACATCAGATCAGTTATGCCAGGTGCGGCACTCCGGGTATGGAGACATCAGATCAGGTATGCCAGGTACGGCACTCCGGGTATGGAGACATCAGATCAGTTCTGCCAGGTACGACACTCCGGGTTTGAAGACATCAGATCAGTTCTGCCAGGTACGGCACTCTGAGTATGGAGACATCAGATCAGTTTTGCCAGGTACGGCACTATGTGTATGGAGATATCACTGCGGCACTCTTGGTACGGAGACGCAACCGCATGTATGAGGTTTAGCTTGCCAGGAACGGCACTCCGGGTATGGAGATATCATTGCGACACTCTGGGTATGGAGACACATCAGTATCAGTATGGGGCGAAGCCCATGTCAGTATCAGTTTGGGGCGAGGCCCATATCAGTTTCAGTCTGGGGGCGAGGCCCACATCAGTTTCAGTCTGGGGGCGAGGCCCACATCAGCATCAATCTGGGGGCGAGACCCACATCAGTTTCAGTCTGGGGGCGAGGCCCACATTAGTATCAGTTTGGGGCGAGGCCCACATTAGTATCAGTTTGGGGCGAGGCCCACATCAGTATCAGTTTGGGGCGAGGCCCACATCAGTATCAGTCTGGGGGCGAGGCCCATATCAGTATCAGTTTGGGGCGAGGCCCATATCAGTATTAGTCTGGGGGCGAGGCCCACATCAGTATCAATTTGGGGCGAGGCTCATATCAGTATCAGTTTGGGGGCGAGGCCCACATCAGTATCAGTTTGGGGCGAGACCCATATCAGTCTGGGGGCGAGGCCCACATCAGTGTCAGTCTGGGGGCGAGGCCCACATCAGAGTCAGTCTAGGGGAGAGGCCCACATCAGTACCAGTTCAGGGTCGAGGACCCACTACATCATCAGTTCGAGGGCGAGGTCCCTATGGTCAGCGGTGTTGGGTCGAGGTGCCCAGGGTCGAGGTGCCTCCGTTGTCGGTTGTAGTTACGGGTCGTGGTGCCCAGGGTCGAGGTGCCCACTACATCATCAGTTCGAGGGCGAGGTCCCTATGTCAGCGGTGTTGGGTCGAGGTGCCCAGGGTCGAGGTGCCCACTACATCATCAGTTCGAGGGCGAGGTCCCTATTGTCAGCGGTGTTGGGTCGAGGTGGCCAAGGTCGAGGTGCCCCCGTTGTCGGTTGTAGTTCCGGGTCGAGGTGCCCAGGGTCGGGTGCCCTCTACGTCATCAGTTTGAGGGTGAGGTCCCTATTGTCAGCGATGTTGGGTCGAGTTGCCCAGAGTCGAGGTGCCCCCGTTGTCGGTTGTAGTTCCGGGTCGAGGTGCCCAGGGTCGAGGTGCCCACTACGTCATCAGTTTGAGGGCGAGGTCCCTATTGTCAGCAGTGTTGGGTCGAGGTACCCAAGGTCGAGGTGCCCCCGTTGTCGGTTGTAGTTTCGGGTCGAGGTGCCCAGGGTCGAGGTGCCCACTACATCATCAGTTCGAGGGCGAGGTCCCTATTGTCAGCGGTGTTGGGTCGAGGTGCCCCCGTTGTCGGTTGTAGTTCCGGGTCGAGGTGCCCAGGGTCGAGGTGCCCACTACGTCATCAGTTTGAGGGCGAGGTCCCTATTGTCAGCGGTGTTGGGTCGAGGTGCCCAGGGTGAAGGTGCCCCCGTTGTTGGTTGTAGTTCCGGGTCGAGGTGCCCAGGGTCGAGGTGCCCACTACATCATCAGTTCGAGGGTCGAGGCCCAACTTTTGTCAGCGGTATTGGGATGCGTCCCAGGGTCGAGGCCCCCGTTGTCGGTTGCAGTTATTGGGATACGTCCCAGGATCGAGGTCCACTGCATCATCAACTCAGCTCGAAGCAGCAGGTAAGTCAGGTGGCAGCTGGCGAGCCATGTAAGTAAAAATGCATTGCATAACTTTGATAGGATTGTCATTGTAACACACTGCACAAGTCCCATCAAAGTGGGGGCGACTGTAGGTACTGTATTTTTGCATGTAAGTCCCGATGATGAGCCTCGAATGGAGGCACTACCTTTTTAGTTGCGGAAGTCGCGGAAAGCGGTCGTCGGAAGGGAAGAGTCAAGAATTGACATTTTTGTTGGATTTGGTTCGCTCGTTCAAGCTTCGAGTTCGCTCGTTTGGTCTCAATTTCAAAATCATCCTCCGCCCAAAGTCCTATCCTCGCTCTTTCTCATGACCACTCTCTCTCCCTAATTTTTCATGCATGTGCCCCTTCGACTTCCATGCAACGAAAGTCCATTCACTTACCCTTCATTTTCCAAATAAACAAAACCCTCACAAATTTCCTCCCTTTGTCACGTGGACTAACCCATTATTAGCCACCTTTTCCACCAAATAAACAAATACCCCACACTCCACTAACTTCCTTCCTTTACACGCCCATAACAAATAAACAAACCAAAGTTCCATGCCCCACACGCCAAATACCAAGCAACAAACCACCAAAGTACAAAAACCCATTCCACCACCACAACTCCCACGTGAACCACAACCCATGCACCCTTCATTCACCTACCAAACAAAGACTAGCAAACAAACACAAACCACCTCAAACAAACACAATCCATACAAAACATCCATTCCTACACCCATGCACACTCATGCGACCGCTCATTCCTATCACTCATGTAACCACTCGCCATGCCAGCCCACAACTCACCAATGCTCGGCCACGCTCTATTATTTCACTCATTCAGCAGCCCCTATAAGGGGGGAAACACGCACACGCGCGAAAACACGCACACACGCAGGGGGGAACTCAACGTCACAAACCCTCACTGCCAGCAGCCCAACTCAACGTCACAAACCCTAATATTCAAACAGCCCTCCCATCTCATACCACTCTCGGCAACACTGCACCCAACACCTCCTTCACACTACTCACACTGAAACACTCATCCCTCATGTAAGCAGCCCCTAACCCTCATCAGCCGAGCATAACACACAGCTCACTGCCCCTAAAGAACCAACCCCTCGCACAGCCTTTACCCATCAACAGTCCACGCAAATCTCACAGCCTAAGCCCCTCTCGGCAGCAGCCCATTTCACCAACGCCTAGGCAATAAACTGCACACCTACTGCCCCCTTACACAATTCACACACGTCACAAACAGCACCACCCTTCAACTCGCACAGCCCCCAAACAAGAAGCCATAAACCCTTCAAACTTGACGAGACCCTTCTTATCAACACACAAAACCCTCATGACCACGTAAACCCTGAGCCACTGCCAACTCTCCACTGCGACACACCCCTACCGACAATAAAACTAGCCACGAAACCCTAACTTCATCAGCCCCTCACGTCAATAGCCACAAAACCCTAACTTCATCAGCCCCTCACGTCCCATGCATGCAGCCCATCGTGAAGCCCCTCCATTAGATAAACAAACACTCAGCACAACATCCCTCTCGCAAATTTTCACATTCAGCCACCAAACTCACGTCACACTGCCTTCATCCAGCCCTCTCGCTCACCTCACTCGTGCCATTATCCTTAACAACGAGCCCCTAAGCCAACGACCCAGATCCATTGTCGCATATACCCTCTACACACAGCCCATCCACTACCGAGAATATCCATCACATACAGCCCTTCCTTACAAACCACAAACTGAAGCAACAGCCACGCTTCATTCCCCTTCACGCAACACCTTCCAAATAATCCACTACCCTTCAACAATTCCCCACGTGAACAGCCCTCACTCTCTTGCACAAAGGACCTCATCTCTCTCTCAAAAACTCACCAGAAAAACTGCCCCAAAAACAGTGAGCCAAAAGCCCAAAAAATGGTGAGCCAAACTGCTGAGAACATACCCTAAAATAGTCTCAATAATTACCCTGAAACCAGTCCCAAAAGTCCCTGAAAACTATTCCAAAACGGAGAGAAAACCGCGAGCGGAAATCGCGAGTAAAAAATAGACAAAACAGCGGAAATCGCGGACCAGTGAAAACTGACAAAACAATGAACCAGTGAAAACAGTGGGAACGATAACCCTTCCGACACCGTGAAACGCACTCCCGAAAAGTGACTTAAAAGGTAAGACCTGATGGCACCCATTTTATTTATTATCCTTATTTTTAGTTATTTTATTACTTTATTTGTATTGTGGATTGGTATATGATGTGAATTCTGGGTGAATGGAATCTGTGTTCCTTCTTGTGGTATATTGGATGGAAATCCGGACATAAATTCCGTAGCCGAATCCGAATGGACGGTATTATGGTTTGCACTCGGGATATAATGCCCCGTACCACTTGAGGGATTCACATATTTCATTTCATCCAAATTTGTATTTGAGCATGATTAGGCTATTAGAATGTTGTTTTATTTTTAGCATGACTTAGTTATTTACCTTTCGTATTAGGAATTTAAGTTATGTTATGTTTAGATCATTAGTTATTTAACATGTTTGATGTGTGATATCATGTGTTTGCTGTTATGAAAGTTTACTTTTGTAGCATGCAGACCTAGATTTAGACTTTATTAGAATTTAGACTACTTTGACCAACATGTATGTTGAATAGACTTAGTTAATATTGCACAAATCCATTCATTACAAACGACATAAGTAAGGGACCATTCCGAACCCAACGGTTTGAGGTCTTCCCTTGCGAGGGGTGAGTGCGGTCTTAAATCATTTTCTCGGTTCACACCGGGTGGCGACTCCTTTTTATTCTCCGGTTTAATCCCCCGCAGGCTACTCCGTACTACCAACCGGGCCGAGAGCCCGGAACAGCGTCGCCCAAGTTCTGTGTCTTACAGTTAGTTGGTATGAAAAGTGTTTGCTCAGATATTTTTGTAGCATAAATGCATGTACATGTATGATAAAATAAGAAATGCATATGCATTTGTGTGTTATTACATTCAGAAATTAAGTTGAAATTAAAAATGATTTTTTTGAGATTTAAAGTGTTTTGAAGAAAAGTTTCAAATGCTTTTGAAAGTATCATATTTTAGAAAATGTTTTAAAGTTTTGAGATACAGATTATGATCTTATGTTTTTCGGGGTATGGGGTATAACCTCACCCCAGTATGTAACTTGAGATTCAGTTGGAATTGACGGATACAGAGACATATTCACATCTGGAGGACTGAGGGGACGGTCTCGGATCCGCGAGCAGGACTAGGGTTGACAGATCCCCAAAATCCTGGTTTTTGAGCTTGGGTGGTAGCATAGATCCGCACCCCAGCTCCAGATTGTGGCTTGGAGGACGGCGATACGTAGCGCCCCAAGACCACCAGATATGAGACAGTAGTGGCATGCTTTGGCGGACGGCGATACGTAACGCCCCAAATTCATGGTTTTGCACTTCTGCCTCCAGATAGACGTATGGGGGGACAACGATACGTAACGCCCTCATACGTCTAGTTTTTCAGACAGAGACACAGAACTCAGAGAAACTTTTCAGTTTTCATATACAGATTTCAGTTTTCGGAAATACAGATTTCAGATAGAGACTTCAGTTTTCAGAAACAGTTCTCAGATGAGCATTTTTCAGAAACAGTTTTTAGAAAATAATATTTCAGAAAGACAAATTTCATAAAGAGTTTAGAAAGCAGTTTTCAGAAAAGATTTTCAAGACATATTTCATAAAAGCATGGCATGATTAAAGTACTACATAGCTTATAAAAGTCATGCATTTAAATCATACATTATGGTTAACATTTGTGACGCATGAAGTGGACATTAATGAATGATAACATGATTATATCTATGAGTATTGATTGATGTATGTGTGCATTGTATGCTTATATGGAAGGAACAAGTTGTAAAACACTAGTTCATGATTATAAGATTTTATATTCATGTTTGTATGGCTAATATTAGTTTGGTGGTTGTTCAATAGAAAGACTATTATATTTAAATCCGATTTGATGATATTTCAATACAATAAAAGAAAGATAAGTAAGGTAACTAACCAAACTAGATTAGCAAAGAGTAAACAAGTAAGTACTAAGATATTAAAGTAGCGCAGCAGAAGCATGATGGATGAATTTGATGTAGTTAATATGGATGCTCGTTAAGGAAAATAGCAAAGAGAAGTTAAAGTATGTTTATGATCAAATAAAAGATCAGTAATACAGATTGTGTTTTGCTAAATGATTATAAGTTAGATAATTAATTCAGACTTATTACATATTTGTATGGCCACATAGACAGATAAGATGATTGCAGAAACGGAACTTAGATTTTGCATGTGTTTGACGCTCAAGGAATGAGCATAGTTACTTACTGAGTCTTATGACTCACATCACAACAGTGTTTGAGTTTTGCAGGTTGGTGACCTGATCGGTCGACCACATATACCAGAGCTTGAGGAGCCGGATAGCAGCGTTGCAGTTAGCCAGTCACCAGGTCTTGGGTAGATGAGAGTCAAGTTGTTTATGATCTTAGTTGTAGAGGACTGAGTTGTATAAGTTAATTGTAAAAGATTTTTGTTTATACGCATTTTCGGGCATGGAGCCCAGTTGTATTATGTCTTGAGTTGGTTATTTAGTATTATATTGTGTATTGGGCCATATAGGTTGTATGGATGTGCTGGACCTTGATCCAAGTTGCATGACTTTTAGTTGGGGTCATGTCGAAATTTCGTCAGAGTCAGAGGCTTATGGAGTCAGGATTAGCCTGTCTCCTGCCGGTAGCATCCTGACTCAGGCGGGATGTTACAACTACGGACCACATTAGCACTTTGGCTCGTAAGACATGCTTTCATGTGGTAATAACCTCCACACGTTGTCGTCGAACTCATCATGCCTTTACTTACCATAGCGTCCCATAACCACAATCCACATTTACCAAACATTGTTCAATTACCACCTTAGTGTCCTCCTTGCCAATGCGCTCCATAAGTTACATAGTAAAATTAAATACAATATTTATAATTAATTCCTAAAATGGCCTTATGGCCTTACATTTCTAAAAACACTAATAAAAAAGTCGGAAAAAATTACGACCAATGCATTAAAAATAAATAAATATCATCACATGAATAATTTTATCCCTTAAAATATATTTATTTTTATGCTCACTCATATGACAAAAAAAAATTTATTTTCTTGCATCTTATACATAAAAACAAACAACTCATTAATTATCGCATAATTAAAAATAAAAAGAGAAGAGTTAGAATACTTTTCAGCCTCGTTCCTGATGTCAATTGTAGGAAACGATTTCTCTCGCGCAGCGGAAGCGGCTTAAACACCTAGAATCGACCTTAAAAAAAATTTCTGCTCTCATCTTAATCCGGAATTTTTCTACCAAAATTCTAGATCATGCACGGCTTTTTCTGTTGATCATCATGCAACTGACACATGCGCACACACTGCCACTCATCAATGCTATTCATTTTACCGCACATGATATGGTAATTGATCAAGGCATTATAATCTTCCATGTGCGCCACTCAGGCACAGGCCACGTCGTTGTTGGATTTGTTTATAATAGCGGTGACTGTTGGCCTTCTAAAGACCTTAGCCCATGTTGCCGTGCGTATGTGGCTTCTTTGCTTCAGCTTTGTTCAATAGCTTGCAACTTGTTTTGTCCATATGCGCCACTTCTGTACCATTTTTCTTCAGCACCAGCAAATGGCATTCCATTTGACTTCACAAGCCAATAGCCATGGGCGTGAACACTTTCACCAGCCACATCATGAATATCGACCACCCTTTGATCATTGAGCAATTTTCGTGAACCTTATGTGTAGGATCGGATCCCCATTGGCTTCGGTACGTCCATTGGTACTGGAGTGTCGCGAATTCACCGGATGTTTCCTTAAGTTACTTCTTTTCTGCTTTGACCGAGATCTTTGGAGATGATTCCGTATATCAATTGTCCCCGTGAAAGCTGCTAATCAGTAAAGGCCTTTTCCTTACTCTTTTTTATACCGCAGTACCATAACCCTAGGTGTCACCATAGAAGATAGATTGGGATGTCATTGAGCACGTGGGAAGCAGTAATCTCCCCTGTGGAAAACTATATTGGAATGTTAAACTTTCCCAACCGGTAAGAGAGAGTTCTCCCAGCCAATAGTGTTTGCTCGCAAGCAAATGCCATCACGAGACTGTCCCAGCCAATCTGGAATTAGTCAAGAATGCCATAGTTCTTTAGATCTTCTGTGTTATGATTCACCACCAAAAATTCGTGAGGGTGGACTCGAATCTACTCATTGAAAATTATCTTGAGAAAATTTTCTCTTCTGTTTTCTCTCTCTTCTCACTTTTTCAATCTCATTGAAAAGATAAGAAAGTGGCTAGGGTTAGAATGATAAGGGAAAAACTTCATATTTATATTTAGGGTTTAGATTAATTAAATATATATTTACAAAATTAACCCTAACCCTAATCTCATATATAAATATTGTCCAATGACATTTATGTCACAACAAAATTATTAAATTCAAAAATAAAATATAATATCAAATATAATTTAATTTGAAATTGAAATTTAACATGTAACTTATATCATGATATAATTTACATATTTGATTTTGAATTAAATCAAATTTAATTTAAAAATCAAATCCTATATTAAATGATTATTGATAAGTGGAAAATATATCAATATTTACTGCCTCTTTTACTTAATATTTTGTATATTTTCTCGGATATTGTGAATATTTTGATATGCTTTGTGTTTTTTGTAGATAAATAAAATATCGGGACTCGCTGGAATCAAATCGGGGATAAAACGATGAGAAACGAATGAAAATGGCAAAATGGGAATTTCATGCGTCGCGACACAACCACTTCTGTGTCGTGACGCGCCTCAATTATTCAGCTGCCAACACGCGTCATCACCACAGCATCACGTGCGTCATCACCATGTCATTATGGCGTCAGCATAATAATTCATCCGCCGACACGCATCATCACTTGCACCATTATAACGTCAATGTTGCGACGTCGAGCCAATAATGCAGTCTGCCGACAGCCGCAATGTTGGAGAATTATGACCCATAGCGTCACTATTTGTACATATCATGGTGTTGTTGTACAAATTAACTATGTGACAAATGAGATTACACTCTTATCATTTGTGATTAGATCACCTAGATGTATAAATAATGAGAGGTCCATGTGATTTGTTCCTGGATGGAGAATGATATGAGACATTATCAGTCCACGAAGGATAAATCATTAAATATCCCTAGTCAGAGTATTATCGAGATTGGACATCGATAAATACGTAAAAGACTAGTATTACACTTGTGCACGTTGTGGGGGCACAACAACATAGTTCTCATATATTTGGGTATATGATACTCATGCAAGTGTAATAGGAGGTTGTGTTTTACTGATGGTACGGGAAACAGCTTCGCTCTGGATAGACCCCTGCGGAATCCCATTGGTAGTATGACTATGTGTCTATGGGAGTCTGCAACCAGGGTAGACGTATTTGGTCTTTACCTGAGACTTGCACCTCTAATACTTGTGACAATCAATATACTTTGGTTGAGGTCGTCCAGGACTTTAACATGTTCTGTGTACGCCAATGCTGGGTATATTGAGAATCGTAGTGTGTTGGGTGTGATGTTAAGACGGAAGTATCACTTCAGTCATATGGAGATGATGGTCACATAGGATACGGAACTCGTTCTCTTAAATGCTCGAGCTATCGGGATATTATAACTAGGTCATGTATATCCGATTATAGAGACTAGTTGTCATACATCCGATATGTGCTTCGTACGGGGCAGACACAATTCCAGCCCCAGGCCTAGCACATGAACATCCGATACTAGATCGAAATACGCAATACTACGGTATACTACGCTTGATATAGATCTAATATTCCTATAAGGATATTTCTTGAGAATTGGGTAGGCATGGCGCTTTACTAGAAGCCAACCTTGTCTTGTAAATCGGTACAAACATAGTACGAGGTACTTACGTGTTCGGATAGTCCGACGACCGTATTTACTGCCAACATATCCGGGGATCTCATGGGTCGCTTCCCGAAGATTCACCGATGATGTATGACTCACACTTAATTAATCTGGGATTAATTAGAAGACAGAGAAAATTAATCTAGGATTAATTACGGAGATATTTTATCTGGGATAAAATATTAATTAAAAAAGAGAGAACAATTAATTTGGAATTAATCGATAAAATAATATATTTGATATATTATTAGAAATTGGATTTCGACGCGGAATTAAAATTAGATTTTAATTCGGGCGAACGAATTAGTTTAGAATTAATTCGTTAGCGACGTGAATAGTGATTTCGCTAAGCGTAATCGTTTAATTACGTCGCGACGAAAAATTCGTTAATTTGGAATTAGCGAACCCGAGCTCGGGATTATTTGCGAGCGCATTCACATTTCGAATTCGAGTGCGGCACGCAAGTCAAATCGTACGTCAAATCGTTAGTCACATCAAACATCAAATCAAATGTCACTTTGAGTGATGTGACAAGTTGTCACTTGATTTGATTGATTGATGTAATAGTTGAAAAGCATTATTGCTTTTTGCTTTTGACTTTTGCTTTTTTGACTTTTGGAAAATTGAAAAAGTGGTAAATGGTTTAATTTACTTTTTGGAAAATATATAAACCATAATTCATTTTTTCTTTTCCTAATTCTCTCTCCACTTTCACGGTTTCTAGGAAACCTTTCTTCCCTCCATTTTCTCTTCTCCCTCTCACGGCTCACTGCCGATTTCTTCCTCAAATTTTTGGTTTGACCGAAAATAAAGGAAGATGAAGAAGTGCTAGCACACCTTGGGTTATACATAGGTGATAGGGAAACTAACACATGAGCTTGGAATCAATTTTGGAGCTTGAAGCTTGGAGCTTCCATGGTGTCTCCCATGGCCAAATCTTGGAGGACTTTCACAGCCCAAAACCGAGCACCACTACAGTTCAAAGAGACCAAAATCGAGCTTCATGGAGGAGGCCAAGTGGTTTTGTTCTTCGCATCTCAAACCGTTCAATGTGAGTATGTATTCTGCCTTACTTCTTTGAAGTATTAATGCAAATTTCTTGCTTGATTTCATGTATCTTGGGACCTAATTAGAAACCAACAATGATATCAGAGCTTTGATCAAGCATGAAAAAGTTAGGGTTTGAAATTGGGTAAAATCAATTGAAGCATGATTTGGTTGAATTGATTGATTAAGTATGCTTGTATGTTGCTTAATTGAAGTTGTGTATGTTCAATTTCATGAAATTGGATTGGATCCATTTTCCCCAAATTTTTGGGCATGGCCGAAAATTGAGACCCTAATATCTTGGTGATTTTTTGTTTGTTTGATTATTGGATGACTTAAAACAATAGGGTAATGTTGTTTTGAAGTTCAATTGGATTGAATTTTGATTTGGAATATTTTTCCCTTTAAAAGTAGGCTTGGCCGAATTCAAGTAACATGAAATTCATTGTGATTTTTTTGTTTTGATTCATTGGATGAGTTGAATTGATTTTGGAAATGATGATTGTGGATTCAATTGGATTGAAACCGAATCGCATTGAAAAAACCTCTAATTGCCGAGACTTTAAGCATGTAAATTGGGTTTGATTTTGATTGAATTGTGTTGGACACTATTTGTTGTTAAAGTGCATGATTAATTATGCTAATTGATGTTTTAGAAATATTAATTGGGTGGTTAATTGTGTATTACACTTAGTTTAATTAATTATGGAATTTGGAATTTTATAAATTAATTAATTGGGCTTGTTTTTGGAATTTGGGCCTTAAAGGTTGTAATTGGGCTTTTGGGATTGGTTTTACCAAGTTAGGTTTAGGCCAATTTTGTTGGATCCAATTGGGCCCAAAACCGCATCCAAAAAGTCCAATTATGACTTAATGGACCTTAATTATTTAATTGGGCCTAATGGGCCAAAATTGATTTATGGGCTTATGGGGTAACTTCCGGATTGGACTTTGGTTATCGATTTGACCCGAGTTGACCAAAAGTCCACGCCTTATAGAAATTAATTAAAAGCCCATTGGACTTTAATTAAATAAACATTAGATGTTAATCGGGCTTAGAGACCCGCAACGATTGAATTTGGAATTTAAATCGTAAATGTTCGTTAGTAAAAGTGTAATATTTAATTTGGAATTAAATAATGAATTAGAATTAAATGCGTATTAAATTGGATTTAATTATGTAGTTTAATTTAATTCAAGTATTCGTACTTTGAGTACTTATTCGCAAAACGAGTTTGACTCGAGCAAAAATCAAATCGTTGTTTGAACATTGGATGATCACTAATTATCAGATTAATTAATTGGATTAGATTGATTGATAACATGCTTTTATGAATACATGGTTGCGATGCATGAATAATGTATATCGGATGGATATTATATGGGTGGGGCAATTTTAGAAATTGTTGTAATAAATTTGATTTATTAATTGGACCTGCGTGTCCAGCCTTATCACCTTTATACCTTTGTATTCTCTTCTCACCTATTTCCCTCAATGTAAATGAGGTTTCTTTAGAAGTGTAGTGTAACGGGTAAAAGTAAATACATGTGCTAGTTGGAGAGAGAAAATGAGAGATTTGATCTAGGATCAATGTAAAGTATCCATCCGCATATCATTATTATTTTTCATACGCGCTTTATTATGTGTTTAGAATGCATGTTTAAGGGTGTATGATGATGAGACCTTAACAAAGATAATAAATTGGTTGCCAATTTGCACGCGAAATCCCTCGTTCAATATTAAGCGTCTTTCCTTCCATTGAGTGATTCTCACTCAAGATCCGAGACGGCATTGGTTTGTTGGCCAAAGTCAAGGCCTTTGTCTGTCGAAGATGTGTTTGAATCACGAAGGCTTTGTTCCATATTGGTGTCTTGTCCAAGTTGTGGTTTGTTGGCCAAAGTCAAGACCACTTCTTGTCCATCGACATTGATTACGAAGCTTTCCATGGTCAATGGGTCGCGCTTGACTGGGATCACTAAGTTTGTTGTGCCAAAGCCAAGGCTTAGTTGATTCAGAGGAAAAAGGTTAGATAATACATTGGATGTATTGGCATATATAAGATATATGTTTCGGGCTTGGACGTCCCCCTACCGGATCTAGGAATTGGATTGGATCCAATTGATCTTAGAGATCTACCTAGTTAATTATCATACAATTTGTTGGCCAAAGTCAAGATTGTGTGATATTTAACGGGATCCTAGCCCACTAGGAAACACGGTTTCCCAAGTACTTGACAGAGGGTTAGAGGCTCGCCGAAAAATAGTGGGAGGCAAGAATTGAATTTGCAATACTCGTTCAATTACTTGCCATACGCGTTCAATCACAAATTATTTCGTCGTTAGATTAAATGTTAGTTGGACTAATATTTAAATTGTTGTTTTAATAAACAGTTGGACTGTATTATAGTTGATTATATAATTGGATTATAGTAATCAATATAGTTGAATTAATTAATTTCGATTTACAGTTGATTTTATAATTGGATTATAGTAATCAATGTAATTGAGGTTAATTAATTTAAATTATATTTGATTGTATAGTTGGACTATAATAATCAATATAATACAAAGTACCACAAATCATTGATTAAATAGTTGGACTATTAGAATCAAGATAATATTGAAAGATTGGCATTTAAAACATAATCTTGGGGAAAATGTGTTTAAATGGTTTAATTTTCAAATTGGGAATAATTTCAGGATGGTCCTGGAAAAATAATAAGTTAGTTTATTTGATAAAATAACGTATTAAGCCTAAGCCCGAAGTTAAGCAAATAATAGAGCATAATCTTTGGAAGATTTATGTAATGATAACTTAAGTGCTTAATCCATTATGTTGTCGCAATAGACTCCTTAATTTCTGAATCAGAACTAAGGATTAGATCCTTAAAGTATGATAAATGAAATTGAAGGATTTTCATGGATCCATTTTAGATCTTTGAAATACTAAATTGCAATAAATAATTCTTGGAGAATTAATGACTATTCTCCAGGAGACAAAGTCAAAGTTTGCAATTAGGCAAATAGCGCAAGGCGCACCTTACTTCGATATTCTAGAAACCCGAGGCTTGGCCGAAGGCTACTGGAATGTTGAAAATGGCAAAGGCAAAATCATTATAATCTTCTAGGAAGATAAAAGGACATATCCTAAGAAGGAATTGAAGACGAGCAAGGCTCTGACTTCAAAAATGATTGTCATAATTATGTTCACAGCTAGTATTAAAATTAGATTTTAAATACTTAGTGTGGTACATAAAATATATGTATTGATGTTCAGAATCTGTTTTGAACAGGATACTAACTTCAATTGAGATTTATCTGCGAATTGAAAACAGGACGAAAGTCGCTGCTTTAACCGTAGATACCTGAATTTAGGAACTACCTTCGGGTATGTACCTAAATTAGGAAACTGTTATAATGTAACTAGTTTGACTAGATACATTATCTCTATATCAGTGTTTGACCCGCTGCGGGTGAACCTTTATATTCTAGAACACTAAAGTGTTTTATTATATAAAGATGATATTGAGATAAACACATTAGATGTGAATAACAGAATTTATATTTTGAATATAAATAATATCTCAAATATATCACATGACAAATAAATAGCTCAAACTGATTTGATCAGTTAAGAAACTAATTGTGGCATAGTTGTCAGGGACACTATTAAACAAGAATCGTATATCCACACTTTCGAAGAGTGGGTACTAGGACTGATTTGATTCTATTCAAATAAAGTCTACGAATATAGTTTATTGGGCAAAATGCCTAAAACACTATTTACTTGGTAAAAGTGCTTTTGCCACCGATCTGTTAGTCCTAATTCATAGTGAAGCAAGTGGGCCCATGTCTAGCTAGGCTAGATGTGGATATGAATATTTCGTGACCTATACGGATGTGGCATCGCGTTATGGTTATGTGTTTCTTTTGAAACACAAATTGGAAACTTTCACAGTTTCGACACGAAATAGACAAACAGATCGGCTAAAGTATTAAACCGTCACGGTCAGACCGTAATGGAAAATACTTAAGCAATAAGTTTCTTGTATACCTGAAAGAGTATAGTATTCTTTCAATGAGGACTCCTCACGGAACACGTCAGTTCGACGGTGTGTCCGAACATGATTAACCGAATTTTGTTAGACATGATAAGGTTAATCACGAGTCACTCTGAGCTACCATTTCCTTCAACGGATAAGCTTTAACCAGTGCAAGAACTTATTTTGAATAAGGTTCCATAATATCTGTTTGACAGATCTCATATTAGATACGAACGGGAAAAGAAACCGGGTTTCAAATTCCTGTTAGATTTGGGTATGCTAGGCATATATATTTGGATGATACCAAACTAAAACCCAAATTGGATAAGTGCCAAATGTAGGTTATCCTAGGGATACCATAAGTATTGTACTTATACACCTCACATGAGAATAATTAGATTATTGCTCATCATGCGGTTTTCCTAAGGGGAATACCGATATGCAGTGCCAAGTGGGAGGATAGTATAACTCGTTGAAAATCGGAGTAATACTGTTCAAGGCACTGAATCTTAATGGAACATAAATAGTTCATCAAAGATGAGACTATTACCAATAATCTTCAAATACACAAGAACCACGTAGGTCGGAGAGAGTCAGAAAACAACCTGGGGTATGGGTTTCTGATCTCACCTCATAAAGATTTCTATCTTATTGAGGAATACCGACTGACTACGTATGAGGAAGTAATACAAGGTATCGACTCCCTATTATGGCAAAGTGCCATACAATCCGAAATGGATTCCATGTATATCAACCAGTTTGGATACTAGTTGATGTACCACAAGGCAGTCTTCAAGGAAGACATACATGGATGGCAACATACCAACGTATAAAGCTAGGCTTTTAGCGGAAAGGTGTCGTTATCAATATTGTGTTGATTACGATTCAATCTTTTACCTGTTGCCACGATAAATCCATTTGGATAATGCTTGTTATTCGATCCATGATTGGATTGAAGCAAGCATTAGGTTCTTGGAATTATTGTTTTGATGTAATCATAATGGTTTATGATTTAATTCAAAACGAAAATGAATCTTGTGTATATAAGAGGGTTAGTGGGAGCGCACTGACAGTAGCTGTCCTATAAAATAATGATAATACGTCATTTCTTGGAAATGAAATTCCCATAAAATAAATATCGGTGAAAGCTTGGCTTTCGAAATACTCTCCGATAAACCGTACATTGAAAAATGTACGCGACCTGGTGTCTCATACGCTTTGAGCATATGGATTCACAAACAGGCCAATCCGAGTGATAGTCACTGGATTGATGTTAAGAACATCCGTTAGTATCTTAGAGAACTAAGGATGCTGTCTTAGTCTATGGAGAAGGAGTACTTGAAGTGACTGGGATCATTGTAGCAAGTTTCCTATAACGGATAAAGACGACTAAAAGTCGCAAATGGTACTATACAGTTTGAATAACGGTACAGTGAGCTGGAAATCTTCCAAGCAAGATACTGTTACCGAATAAACAACAAATGCGGGTTAATGCAGCAGCTGAGGCAGCAATAGAAACCATCTGGGTCAATAACAAATCTAATTAGATTAGATATTGTTCTGTTAGCAGCTGAGCTAGGGGTCAGCACATGCTAAAGAATTAATGGTCTCATCGACGATCCAGATACTTATTTTGATAATCATATGATTCGTTCGGATCATACATCGCGGCGAAGTGATGATCGAATAAATTACATCAGACGATAATCATGAAAATCCGCTGACGAAAACATTTCTCAGCAATTTGAGCCAACAATACATAGTTCGGGTGTCAGAGACTCGAGTGACTGGCTATAGGCCAAGTGGGAGATTGCTGGACAATTATGACCCATAGCGTCACTATTTGTACAGATCATGGTGTTGTTGTACAAATTAACTATGTGACAAAGGAGACTGCACTCTTATCATTTGTGATTAGATCACCTACATGTATAAATGATGAGAGGTCCCTGTGATTTATTCCTGGACGGAGAATGATATGAGACAGTATCAGTCCACGAAGGATAAATCATTAAATATCCCTAGTCAGAGTATTATCGAGATTGGACATCGATAAATACGTAAAAGACTAGTATTACACTTGTGCACGTTGTGAGGGCACAACATCATAGTTCTCATATATTTGGGTATAGGATACTCATGCAAGTGTAATAGGAGGTTGTGTTTTACCGATGGTACGGGAAACAGCTTCGCTCTGGATAGACCCCTGCGGAATCCCATTGGTAGTATGACTATGTGTCTATGAGAGTCTGCAATCAAGGTAGGTATATTTGGTCTTAACCTGAGACTTGCACCGTTAATACTTGCGACAATCAATATACTTTGGTTGAGGTCGTCCAGGGCTTTAACAGGTTCTGTGTACGCCAATGCTGGGTATATTGAGAATCGTAGTGTGTTGTGTGTGATGTTAAGACGGAAGTATCACTCCAGTCATATGGAGATGATGGTCACATAGGATACGGAACTCGTTCTCTTAAATGCTCGAGCTATCGGGATATTATGACTAGGTCATGTATATCCGATTATAGAGACTAGTTGCCAGACATCCGATATGTGCTTCGTACGGGGCAGAAATAATTCCAGCCCCAGGCCTAGCACATGAACATCCGATACTGGATTGAAATACGCAATACTACGGTATATTATGCTTGATATAGATCTAATATTCCTATAAGGATATTTCTGGAGAATTGGGTAGGCATGACGCTTTGCTAGAAGCCAACCTTGTCTTGTAAATCGGTACAAATGTAGTACGAGGTACTTACGTGTTCGGATAGTCCGACGACCCTATTTACTGCCAACATATCCGGGGATCTCATGGGTCGCTTCCCGAAGATTCACCGATGATGTATGACTCGCACTTAATTAATCTGGGATTAATTAGAAGAGAGAGAAAATTAATCTGGGATTAATTACGGAGATATTTTATTTGGGATAAAATATTAATTAAAAAAGAGAGAGAACGATTAATTTGGAATTAATTGATAAAATAATATATTTGATATATTATTAGAAATTGGATTTCGACGCGGAATTAAAATTAGATTTTAATTCGTTAGCGACGTGAATAGTGATTTCGCTAGGCGTAATCGTTTAATTGCGTCACGACGAAAAATTCGTTAATTTGGAATTAGCGAACCTGAGCCCGAGATTATTTGCGAGCGCATTCGCATTTCGAATTCGAGTGCGGCACGCAATTCAAATCCTGCGTCAAATCGTTAGTCAAATCAAGCGTCAAATCAAATGTCACTTTGAGTGATGTGACAAGTTGTCACTTGATTTGATTGATTGATGTAGTAGTTGAAAAGCATTATTACTTTTTGCTTTTGACTTTTGCTTTTTTGACTTTTGGAAAATTGAAAAAGTGGTAAATGGTTTAATTTACTTTTTGGAAAATATATAAACCATAATTCATTTTTTCTTTTCCTAATTTTCTCTCCACTTTCACGGTTTCTAGGAAACCTTTCTTCCCTCCATTTTCTCTTCTCCCGCTCACGGCTCACTGCCGATTTCTTCCTCAAATTTCTGGTTTGACCGAAAATAAAGGAAGATGAAGAAGTGCTAGCACACCTTGGGTTATACATATGTGATAGGGAAACTGACACATGAGCTTGGAATCAATTTTGGAGCTTGAAACTTGGAGCTTCCATGGTGTCTCCCATGGCCGAATCTTGGAGGACTTTCACAGCCCAAAACCGAGCACCACTGCAGTTCAAATAGACCAAAACCGAGCTTCATGGAGGAGGCCAGGTGGTTTTGTTCTTCGCATCTCAAACCGTTCAATGTGAGTATGTATTCCGCCTTACTTCTTTGATGTATTCATGCGAATTTCTTGCTTGATTTCATGTATCTTGGGACCTAATTAGAAACCAACACGCAATTCCTGTAGTGAGCGTCGCGACGCGCAAGCCTTTTGCGTTGCGCGAGCCGTTTTTAAAGCCTATAAATATAGGCCTGATTCAGAAGGAAAATTCATACTTTATTCTGAGGAATTCCTTAGAATACCAAGAAGAAAGTATCTTGTTTGTTTAATTTCAGTTTTCTTGTATTTAATTTTTATTTTAACTAATAAATCTTTCTTTGTTTTACTTAAACGTATGAGTAGGTAACTTCTTTCTGTTGGGGTGAATGTGAAATTTTTATTATAATAATTTAGATTAATCTCCTTTATTTTATAATAAATAAAATATCTTAAAACTTGATTTAATTGCATACCGTCTTTATGGTATGTTGGATTTAATTAAATTAATTTTAACCTGACTTAATTGGATACCGCCTTTATGGTCGGTTGAAATTAATTAAAATCTGACTTAATCATGATACCGCCTATATGGTCTGTTGGTAATATAATGTAAATTTATATATTATAATAAGAGAGATTTCTAGATTTGAAATAATAAAAGTGGATCCCAACTCCCCAACATTTTGTTTAATTGTTGTAAATTTTACCTTTTTAATTTTAAATTAGTTGCATGATGTTTTATTTATTTATGTCTTTAGTAGTCCTAGATATGTGACGTAACTAAATACATTATCTAGGGTTGTGATGAATTCCAATATTAAAGGTTTAATAAGTTGATTTTTGTATGTTTTGTGATATGTATTAGTTTATTTATTGAGTCTAGTTCTTAATGCTTCTTATTAATTGGCCACTAATAAGATTGATTTGGTAAACTTAAAATGAACTTGACGAATGGATTTTAGGTTTCAGCCATAGACTCAATAGCTCACGATCTCACATTCATCTAAGAGATTTCCTTCCAGGATAGACATATACCTGTCAGGTGTAGGTAGCCATAATTGGAACTTAATCTAAATGAATTCGGAGTTTCTTAATTAACATAGACATATAGTTAATAGGTTACTTTGAGTGTTTGCATCTGACCATCGACAGAGGCTTTTGCAGATCTTCATGTTCCAGGTTAATAAACTAACATATTACACAAACACAAGACAATCACTTCATCTTTAGAAGAATATTGGAAAGATTCACAACCCTAGATAGTTTCATGATATTGATTACTTTTTAGAATTTACTTTCGTATTGTTTTAATTACTTGTCTTTAGTTAAAAAATCACCAACCAAACAACAATCAATTTTTAGATACTTGTAGAAATTTTGTTTCATAAATTAATAACATAGGTATTAAGTCCTCATGGGATTGATACATTTTATACTACTTGAGCGAAACGTGTGCTTGCGTTATGTGTTTACCACCGATCAAGTTTTTGGCACCGTTGTCGGGGACTTATTTATCTTTTACTATTAATTTTGGGGTTAGATACTTTACTTGTATCGAATTTGTTTATACTTATTATTTTTGTTTCTTTTATTTCAGGTTCTCAGACATTACATGAGAAGAAATAGAAGCTTTGAAATCTGTATGCTTGACCTAGAAATTGAAAGAACTATCAGACAGTTGAGAAGGAAAAGGTGAGAAGATCAAGAAGCACTGATCAACATGAACAATCAAGAACCTCAACCTTTGGAAGTTGCACCACCAATTCCCATTCGAGACAGAACAATTCTGGTGGTTGACGGCTTCTGTGGACATGGTACAGAGATGTGCGACGATGTCCGGGCTCGCGGCCCGGTCGGGAGTACGGAGTAGCCCGCGGGGGACTAAACCAGAGAATAAATGGAGTCGCCACCTAGTGTGAACTGGAAAATAATTTAAGGTCGCACTCACCCCTCGCAAGAGAAGACCTCAAACTGTTGGGTTCGGAATGGTCATTTACTTATGCCAATTGTAATGAAAGGATTTATGCAATAGTATATCCAAGTCTTATGAAACACATACAAGATAATTTAATCAACACACAAGTTTGCACACTCATAAACATTAATAGAAACAATGGAAGTATATTACATTAAAAAGAGATATTTAAGCACATGATGCATAAAGGAATAACCAAAGAGGCAAACATGCATGAAACGTGAGGAAATAATTTGTCCAGTATGTGCGCATTCGAGTAGCGTTCGGAAACGCGATCGAACGGAGTGAGGCAGAATGCACGCGTTCGAGTAGCGTTCGTAAACGCGTTCGAACGAGATTACGAAAATGGCATCTATAATGACATAAAAACATACATGAACGTTTCCTAAGCGGTACGTGGAGTTGTATCCCAAGTACAGACCGCACTATGGTCCATTCGGATTCTGCTACAGAATTTATGTCTGGGTTTTCATCTGATATACCACGAGAGGCAACACTCAAGCATTAACACAACGCAATCATTAACCCAATGTTGACATACATGGAATATGATAATGCATATAACAATAAATGATCGAAGAGACAAATATGCGAAATAACAGGGAAGGTAACTAACGTAAAATGAATGCGGAATAATAAAACAACCATAAATGCAAATTAAATGCGAAATAGTAAAAAGACAAATAACACGAAATAAATGCCGAATAATAAAATATGTGACCAAAGAATTTGGCCGTTTTCAATATAGGACTTCGCATGCCCAGTTGGACGTATTTCACGTCCAACCAATCATGCCGTTTCTAGGACAACAAAATAAAATATAACAAAGGGTGCCCTCAGGTCTTACCTTTTTAGTTGCTTCTCGGAAGTACGTTACACCGTCGCCGAAAAGGTTAATGCTCCGTCACTTTTCTGGTTCATTGGTTCGATATTTTTGTTCACTGTTTCCGCTATTTTGGGACTGTTTTGGTTCACTGTTTTGGCATAACTTGCGGGTTACTTTGTGTCAGTTTGGGGGTTATTATTTGGTCAGTTTGAGGTTGTGGATTATGTTTGTGGCTTGGTCGGTTAAGGGCTGTCAGGTTTGGCTTGGTTGTGTCGGTTAAGAGAAGAAGAATGAGAGTGTTTGGGCTGTTATTGTTTGTGTTATTGCCGTCTGCTTGGTGGGGCTGCCAGGGATTTTGTTTGTTCTTAATCGGTGAGGTTGCTGCTTATTTGTTGTGGTTTGGTCGGTGTATGTGTATATGTGGCATTTTTTATTTATGGACTGTTGGGTTCTTTGGCCGGTTAGTTTGTTGTTTGTCGTGGCCTGTGTGCGTTGAACGTGTTAGCTTGATTTGTTTGTTTGGTTTGGTCGACTTGCCAGTGTCTACAGTCGCCCCCACTTTGATGGAGCTTGTGAAGTGTGTGACAGTGACAACCCTATCAAAGTTATGCATGCATTTTTTTACTTACCTGGTTTACCGGCTGTCGCACTTACCTGCTGCTTTGCGAGATGCTTCAGACTGAGTTGATCTAGTGGTGAGGTGTTGCGACCCCTAAGGTTCATCCCTGTAAGATGCTGCGATCTCTAGGATTCATTACCGTATTGAGCTGATATGAGGTGGTTCATTCCCGAACCGTTACTTGACAGTTGGATGGTTATTTCCCGAACCGTTACTAATGAGAGGGTTCATTCTCGAACCGTTACTGATGTGAGATGGTGGTCCATTTCCGAACCGTTACTGATGTGAGATGGTTCATTCCCGGACCATTACTAATGTGAGGTGGTGGTCCATTTCCGAACTGTTTCTGATATGAGATGGTTCATTCCCAAACCGTTACTGAGTTGAGTTGATGGCGAGGCGCTTTGACCCTTGGGCTTTGTTCCCAAACCACCGAGTGAGTTTTGTTCTCGAATTGAGTTGTGTTGATGGCGGGGCGCTTTGACCTCTGGGATTTGTTCCTGAACCACCAAGTTGAGGGCCTTATTCCCGAGCTGTGCTGAATGTGGGCTTTATTCATGAACTCTGCTGAGTGTGGGCTTTATTCCCGAACTGTGTTGAATATGGCTTTATTCTCTGGGATTTGTTCCCGAACTGTACTGAGTGTGGGCTTTATTCCCTGGCTGTACTGAATGTGGGCTTTGTTCCCTGGGCTTTGTTCCCGAACTGTGTTGAGAGTGGGCTTTATTCCCTAGGCTTTATTCCCGAACTGAATTAAATTGATGGTGAGGTACTTTGACCCCTGGGCTTTGTTCCCGAACCATCTCCGGGCTTTATTACCGAGCTGTGCTGACTGTGGGCTTTGTTCCCGAGCTGTGTTGATTGTGGGCTTTGTTCCCGAGTTGTACTGAATGTGGGCTTTATTCCATGGGCTTTGTTCCCGAACTTGTGTTGAGAGTGGGCTTTATTCCCAAACTGTGTTGATTGTGGGCTTTATTCCCTGGGCTTTGTTCCTGAACTGTGTAGAGAGTGGGCTTTTTTCCCGAGCCGTACTGAATGTAGGCTTTGTTCCTGAACTTGCGTTGATTGTGGGCTTTATTCCTGAACTGTGTTATTGTGGGCTTTATTCCCGAACTGTGTTGATTGTGTTGACATTCTTGGCTTGCCTGTCTTTACTGCGTTTTCCTTTTTCTTTCTTCAAAAACATGCGAAGAAAAAACAAAAATTGCGTGCATGTGACGTGTATGCATGTATGCATGAATGTATTTCCTATTCTGATGGGTTAGGCCTTCATTGTGCTCCTCGGTGCTTCTTGCCTACAAAAGTCTTTTGTCGCCCCTGTTGGGTCTCTAAGGACAATCTCAAGATCTAATAAGCATAAAACATGTGTGAATACTCAAAGGAATATAGCGGAAATTATACTCACTTTGATCGGTTCGTTGGATGTGTTGATAACAAAACTTTTGCTTCCTTTGAAGTGCTCCAAGCTCCTCTTTGAATGGTTGTATGTTGAGCTCCAAGCTTGGTGAATGAGATTCCAAACTCAAGGGATGTTTCCCTATCACCTATATATGATTCTTTAAGTGCTAGCTTTGGGAAAATTTTGCAACAAAATCTTCCCTTGTGTCTTGGTGGTTCACGACAATGAGAGAATAGGGAGATGAGAGAGCTTTTCAATTTTTGTGTTTTGTTTTTCTAAAAAACCTTATGCCAAAAATATCTCAAATTTGGTATATGCTTTTCCAAAAATCTAAAGCAAATTTTGGAGGGAAAATTGCATTTATTGTTCCCAACCACTCCCATCACTCAACTTTGACACTTGATGGACAAGTGATGTAAGTTGTGATGTGACTTATGGGCCCCACTTTAATTAAAATTACGAGTGGGCCCGCAAACACATTCCGGGCTCAGGTTCGTTAATTCCGAATTAACGAATTTTCTGTTGCGACTTAATTAAATCAAATTTAATTAAATAATTATGCCTAGGAAAATTACTATTAAAGTCGCTCGTGAATTAATTCTAAATTAATTCGTTCGCCCGAATTAAAATACAATTTTAATTTCGTTATGAAATCTAATTTCATTTAATATATCGAATATATTATTTAATCGATTAATTCCAAATTAATCGTTCTGTCTCTTCTAATCGAATTTTATCCCAGATAAATTCTCGCCGTAATTAATCCCAGATTAATTTTGTTCGAGTCATACGTCATCGGTGAATCTTCGGGAAGCGACCCATGAGATCCCTGGATATGTTGGCAGTAAATCCGGTCGTCGGAATATCCGAACATGTGCGTACCCGGTTCCACATTCTTACCGATTTACAAGACATGGTTGGCTTCTAGCAAAGCGTCGTGCCTTCCCAATTCTCCAGAAATATTCTTTAAGGAATATATAATCTATAACAGGCGTAGTATACGTAGTATTGCGTATTGCGATCCAGTATCAGATGTCACATGCAAGGCCTGAGGCTGGAATAATGTATGCCCCGTACGAAGCATATGTCGGATCACAAACAACTAGTCTCTATAATCCGATAATCATGACCTTGTCATATTATCCCGATATTTGCAATATAATAGAGAACCAGTTATGTATCCTTGCGTGATCATCATCTTCATATGACTGAAGTGATACTTCCGTCTTGACATCACTCCCAATACACTACGATTCTCAATAAACCCAGAAGAGGTGTATATAGAACCTGTTAAAGACCTCGACTACCAAAAACAAAGCGTATTGATTGTCGCAAGTATTAGCGATGCAAGTCTCAGGTTAAGACCAAATACATCTACCCTGAATCGGATTCCCATAGACTCATAATCATACTACCAATGGGATTCTGAGGGGTCTATCCAGAGCGAAACTGTTTCCGTACCATCGGCAAACACAACCTCCTATCACACTTGCATAAGTATCCAATACTTAAATATATGAGAACTATGTTGTTACGCTTCCGTAACACGCACATGTGCAATACTAGTCTATTCCGCATTATCGATGTCCAGTCTCGATAATACTACGACTAGGGATAATTAATGATTAAACATTTGTGGATTGATATCGTCTCATATCTTATAAATCCGGAACTAATCATAAGGACTTTTATCATTTATATATTCAAGTAATCTAATTACAAAATGATAAAATAGCAATTTCCATTGTCACGTAGTTAATTTGTACAAAAACCACAATGTCTTTTACAAATAGTGACGTTATGGGTTATAATTGTCCAACAATCTCCCACTTGGCCTATAGCCTGTCACTCAAGCATCTAACACCTGAACTATGTATATGTCGCTCAAACTTTTACTGAGGAATAGCTTTCGTCAGCGGATCTACAATGTTGTCATCTGATGCGACCTTCTCGATCTTCAGATCGCCACGATGTATGATCTCACGAATCGGATGGAAACGTCGAAGAACATGCTTGGATCGTTGATGAGACCGCGATTCCTTAGCCTGCACTATAACCCCGTTATTGTCACAATACAATGGAACATGCTCAGCTGCTAACAGAACTACTCCTAATCCAATTAGGAATTTACGGTACCAAACTGCCTCTTTTGCTGCTTCAGCTGCAGCAATATATTTCGCTTCTGTTATTGAATCGGCAACAGTCTCTTGCTTGGAAGATTTCCAGCCTACTGCTCCGTTGTTCAAACAAAATATGTACCCGGATTGTGACTTACAGTCATCTTTATCGGTTTGGAAACTTGCATCAGTATACCCTGTTACCTCAAGTTCTACATCTCCATAGATTAAGAAAGCATCCTTAATTCATCTAAGATACTTAAAGATATTCTTAACCGCCATCCAGTGACCATCACCTGGATCGGCTTGATAGCGACTACATATGCTTAAAGCATACGAGACATCAGGTCGCGTACATATCATAGCATACATGATCGATCCGAATGCCTAAGCGAATGAGATCTGACTCATATTGTCTCTCTCATCTTGAGTTTTAGGACACATGTCCTTATATAGATTGACGCCATGTGACACTGGCAACAATCCCCTCTTAGACTGTTCCATGTTGAATCTCTTCAACACTTTGTCAATGTACGTGCTCTGGGAGAGTCCAATCAGCTTTCTAGATCTATCCATATAGATCTTTATTCCTAAAATAAAGGCTGCTTCTCCCAGATCCTTCATGGAGAATTTTAATGAAAGCTAAGCTTTCACCGATTGTAGCATGGGAATGTCATTGCCAATAAGCAATACATCATCAACGTAAAGGACAATGAATGTCACTGCGCTCCCATTAACCTTCTTATATACACAAGGATCATCCTCGTTTTGAACGAAATCATATTCTTTTATGATCTCATAAAAATGTTGGTTCCAAGAACGCGATGCTTGCTTCAATCCATAAATGGATCGATTTAACTTGCAAACCTTGTCTGCATGTTTAGATATGACAAAACCGTCAGGCTGTTGCATATAAACATCCTCCAAAAGGTTTCTGTTAAGGAAAGCAGTTTTGACGTCCATCTGCCATATTTCGTAATTGAAATATGCAGCAATAGTAAGCATTATCCGAATGGATTTAATCATGTCAACAGGTGAAAAAGTTTCATCGTAATCGACACCATGTCGTTGATGATACCCTTTCGCTACAAGCCTATCTTTGTACGTTTGTATGTTGCCATCCATGTCGGTCTTCTTCTTGAATACCCATTTGTAACCAATCGGCTTTGCGCCTTCTGGTGCATCAACCAGTGTCCAAACTTGGTTGGTGTACATGGAATCCATTTCGGACTTCATGACATCTTGCCATAAACTGAAGTCGATACCTTGTATCGCTTCCTCATACGTAGTCGGTTCGTCTTCCTCAATAAGATTAATATCCACATGAGGTGAGATCAAAAACCCATACCTCTCAGGTTGTTTTCTAACTCTCTCCGACCTACGAGGTTCTTGTGTATTCGAAAATTGTGGTACAGTCTCATCTCTGATGAACTATTGATGTTCTTTTAAGTATTCTGTGCTAGGAACAATATCACTTTGACTTTCATCGAGTTCTACTTTCCCCCCACTAACCACTGCATTTATGAATTCCTTCTCAAGGCAAACCGCATGTAGAGCAACAAATACTTTGTTCTCTTGTGGGTTGTAGAAGTAATATCCTTTGGTTTCCCTAGGATAACCTACAAATAGACACTTATCCGATTTGGGTTCAAGTTTGGTACCATCCAAACGTTTAACATATGCCCAGCATCCCCAAATCTTCAGGAATGAGAAACCCGGTTTCTTTCCTGTCCATATTTCATACGGAGTCTGTTGAACAACCTTTGACGGAACCTTATTCAAAATAAGTATTGCACTGTTCAATGCATATCCCCAGAAGGAAGTAGGCAGCTCTGTTCGACTTATCATATACCTTACCATATCTAACAAAGTTCGGTTTCTCCATTCGGACACACCGTTTAATTACGGTGTTCCGGGAGGATTCCACTGTGAAAGAATACCATACTCTTTCAAGTAATCAAGAAACTCATTGCTTAAGTATTCTCCACCACGGTCCGACCGTAATGTTTTAATACTTTTTCCGGTCTGTTTTTCTACTTCATGTCGAAGCTCTTTGAATTTCTCAAAGGTTTCCGACTTGTGTCTCATAAGATACACATAACCATAACGCGATGCATCATCCGTAAAGGTTATGAAGTATTCATATCCACCTCTAGCCTGGCTAGACATGGGCCCACATACGTCACTATGAACGAGGGCTAACAGTTCGGTGGCATGTGCACCTTTACCGCTAAAAGGTGTTTTAGGCATTTTGCCTAACAAGCAAGATTCACAGACGTTATATGAATTTGGATCAAATCCGTCCAAGTACCCACTCTTCGAAAGTGTAGATATGCGAGTCTTATTAATGTGTCCCAGACGACAATGCCACATATAAGTTTCATCTTTGTTACTTAGTTTGAGCCTTTTGTTTGTTACATTATATGTTTGAGATCGATTTATATTCAAAATATAAAGACCATTATTCACATCAGCACTGCATATCTCCATATCATTTTTATACATAAAACACCCAGTGTTTCTAAAAATAAAAGTATAGCCACATTGGGCCAATAAAGATACAGATATAATACTCCTAGTCAAACTAGGTACATAATAACAGTCTGAAAGATTAAGTAGATGCCCCGAGGGCAGTTTCAAAATATAAGTCCCAACGGCCAAAACGGTGACTCGAGTCTCATTTCCAACGCGGAGGTCAATCTCCCATGAGGCCAGTCTCCTGCAAATCTGCAGATCTTGCACATCAGTACATATATGAGTACCACAACCAGAATCAAAAATCCAATTTTTAAAACTAGAAGTAGACATGTTTATTTCTATATCAAACATACCTGAAGCCGGTGAATTGCTCGCTTTGAATTCCTTCATGTGCGCCTTGTACTCACGGCAGTCACGCTTCTAGTGACCCCGTTTGCCACACTGCAGGCATATATCTTGGGATTTATCATTTGCCTTCCCAGAAGACTTTGACGATTTGGCCTTGCCATTCTTCTTCTTCTTCTTTACACCTCCAGTTGCCTTGGACCAAGCCCTCGGAGACTGAGATGTTGAAGCGAAGTGCGCCTCACGCTTTTTTCCCTTCAATAGCTCTTTTTCTGCTTCACGAAGCATTGCCATCAAATCTCCAAGAGTATGGTCTTGGTTCATCATATTGTAGTTCATGATGAACCCGCTCCAGTTGTCAGGAAGAGACTGCAAGATCAAATCTATAGAAGTCTCAGCCTCAAAGGTTATGCCTAGCTGACTCAACTGTTCAATGTCAGCAATCATCTGTGACAAATGGTGCTCAACAGATGTACCCTCTGACATTCGAGAGTGAAAGAGTTTTTTCTGCAATTCATACATTTGCGATCTAAGGTTAGATCGATGAAGGTCCTTCAATTTTTCCATCATAGTATAGGGATCCAATAACTTGTTTTGGTGACGAAATTGAGGGGTCATCACAGCGAGCATGACGGATTGAGCAGTTGAGTTGTCATCGCTATGAGTCTTCCAAAGCTCAAGCTCAAGCGGCTGCTCATTTCCGGGCTTAGGCCCGAAAAGTCTCTCTATCGTATAGAGCATCCTCTCAGCCCCCAGGACAATCCTGAGGTTCATATCCCAGTCAGGAAAGTTTGCGCCATTAAAGACATTTTCACCCATGATAATGTCTATAACCCCGATCTTTCCAGTCATCTTAATCGCAATAGTTAAACTATTCAATTAACGATATTTGGGTACAATCCAACTGTTACAAGAAAAATAATAAAATATTAGTCCAACTAATTAATATATAAATGACGAAATAATTTGAAAACGTGTAATGCCAAGTATTTGAACGAAATTGCAAATTTAATACTGGCCTCCCACTATTTTTCTACGAGCCTGTAACCCTCTGTTGAGTATTTGGGAAACCTAATTTCCTAGTGGGCTAGGATCCCGTTAAATAACACATAACCTTGATTTTGTCCAACAAGCTGTATGATATTTAACTAGGTAGATCTCTAAGATCAATTGGATCTCATCCAATTCCTAGATCTGGTAGGTAGACCTCCAAGTCCGAAACATATATACAATATATATGCCAATATATCCAATATATTTTCCTAACCTTTTCCTCTGAATCAACTAAGCCTTGGCTTTGGCTCAACAAGCTTAATGATTCCAGTTAAGTGGAACCCATTGACTTTGGAGAGCTTCGTAATCGATGTCGATGAACAAGAGTGATCTTGACTTTGGCCAACAAAACAAATTGGCCAAGACATGCGATTGGAACAAATCCTTCATGATTCAAACACATCCGCGATGGACAAAGGTCTTGACTTTGGCCAACAAACCAATGCTAATCTTGGATCTTGAGAATGAATCACTAAATGGAAGGAAAATGCTTAATATTTGTTGAAGGTTTTTCGCGTAATTGTCAACCAATTAATTATCTTTGATTAGGTCTCATCATACACCCTTAAGCATGCATTCTAAAAGCATAATAAGGCGCGATAAATAAATTAATAATGATATGCGGATGGATATCTCACAAATTGTTCCTAGAATAAATCACTCTATTTCCTCTCCCCGGCTAGCACTATTCTAACTTCTACCCAGTTACATAATACAATAAAAAAACCTCATTACATTGAGGGGAATTGGTGAGAAGAGAATTACAAAGAATCGAGAGATAAAGGCTGGACACGCATGTCCAATTTAATAAATTCTAAATTTATTACAATACTTTTCAAAATTTCCCTCACCCATCTAATATCCATCCGATATACATTATTCATACAATACATCCATGTATTCACACAAAGCATGTTATTCAATCAATCTAATCCAATTAATTAATCTTTGAATTAAGTGATCATCCAATGTTCAAACAACGATTTGATTTGCGCAAGTCCAACTCGTTTAAGAATAAGTACTCAAAGTATGAATTCTTGAATTATATTGAACAACAATTTTAAATCCGATTTAATTTGTATTCAATATTAATTCTTTATTTAATTCCAAATTAAATAATTATACTTTTAATGTGCCTTTTACGACTTAGATTCTAAATCTAATCTTAATGGGTCTTAAAGCCCAATTAACATCCAATGTTAATTTAATTAAAGTCCAATGGGCTTTCAATTAATTTATTAAGGCATGGACTTTGGCAACCAAAGCCCAATAAGGAATCTCCATTTGCCACAAAATTAATTTTGGCCCATTAGGCCCAATTAATTATTTAAAGGCCCATTAGTTATATTTGGATTTAATGGAATGGTTTTAGGCCCAATTTGGATCCAATCCAATTGTCCTAAACCAACTTGGCCCAACCAAGCCCATTACGCCCAAATACAATAATTTTAGCCCAATTCCAAATTAAGCCTAATTAATTAAATTCTAATATTCCAAATTTCACAATTTAATTAATTAAAGTGTATAGCCATAATTAATTATTTAAATTAACATTTCCAAAATACCAATTTACATAATTAATCATGCTTTATTATTATCAATACATGTCCAACATTATTGAAGCAAAATCAATCCATTAACATGCTCTAATGCTCACGGTAATAATGGATTTTTTTCATTAATTTTGATTTCAATCCAATTAAATCACAAATCAATTTATCCATTCATTTTAAACTCATCCAATGGTCTAAAAAATTAAAATCACCATGAGCTACAAGGGTCATTCACATTCGGCCAAGCCAATATTTTTGGGGAAAATTAATCCAATTAATTTATCATAAAATTGATCATGCATAACTCTAAGTTAACATTATCTAAGCATACTCAAACAAACAATTTGATTAAATCATGCTCAAATCAAAAATACCCAAATTCAAGATTAAGAACCCTAATTCAATTCCATACTTAAATAGGCTCATGATACCATTGTTGGGTCTCTAAGGACAATCCCAAGATCTAATAAACATAAAACATGTGTGAATACTCAAAGGAATATAGCGGAAATTAAACTCACTTTGATCAGTTCGTTGGATGTGTTGATAACAAAACTTTTGTTTCCTTTGAAGTGCTCCAAGCTCCTCTTTGAATGGTTGTATGTTGAGCTCCAAGCATGGTGAATGAGATTCCAAACTCAATGGATGTTTCCCTATCACCTATGTATGATTCTTTAAGTGCTAGCTTTTGAAAAATTTTGCAACAAAATCTTCCCTTGTGTCTTGGTGGTTCACGGCAATGAGAGAATAGGGAGACGAGAGAGCTTTTCAATTTTTGTGTTTTGTTTTTCTAAGAAACCTTATGCCAAAAATCTCTCAAATTTGGTATATGCTTTTCCAAAAAGCTAAAGAAAATTTTGGAGGGAAAATTGCATTTATTGTTCCCAACCACTCCCATCACTCAACTTTGACACTTGATGGACAAGTGATGTAAGTTGTGATGTGACTTGCGGGCCCCACTTTAATTCAAAATCCGAGTGGGCCCGCAAACACATTCCGGGCTCAGGTTCGTTAATTCTGAATTAACGAATTTTCCGTTGCGACTTAATTAAATCAAATTTAATTAAATAATTATGCCTAGCAAAATTACTATTAAAGTCGCTCGCGAATTAATTCTAAATTAATTCATTCGCCCGAATTAAAATCCAATTTTAATTCCGTTATGAAATCTAATTTCATTTAATATATCAAATATATTATTTAATCGATTAATTCCAAATTAATCGTTCTCTCTATTCTAATCGAATTTTATCCCAGATAAATTCTCGCCGTAATTAATCCCAGATTAATTTTGTTCGAGTCATACGTCATCGGTGAATCTTCAGGAAGCGACCCATGAGATCACTGGATATGTTAGCAGTAAATCCGGTCGTCGGACTATCTGAACACGTGCGTACCCGCTACCACGTTCTTACCGATTTACAAGACATGGTTGGCTTTTAGCAAAGCGTCGTGCCTTCCCAATTCTCCAGAAATATTCTTTAAGGAATATATAATCTATAACAGGTGTAGTATATGTAGTATTGCGTATTGCGATCCAGTATCAGATGTCACATGCAAGGCCTGGGGCTGGAATAGTGTCTACCCCGTACGAAGCATATATTGGATCACAAACAACTAGTCTCTATAATCGGATAATCATGACCTTGTCATATTATCCCGATAGTTGCAACATAATAGAGAACCAGTTCTGTATCCCTGCGTGATCATCATCTCCATATGACTGAAGTGATACTTCCGTCTTGACATCACACCCAATACACTACGATTCTCAATAAACCCAGAAGAGGCGTACATAAAACCTGTTAAAGTCCCGAACAACCAAAACCAAAGCGTATTGATTATCGCAAGTATTAGCGATGCAAGTCTTAGGTTAAGACCAAATACACCTACCCTGAATCGGATTCCCATAAACACATAGTCATACTACAAATGGGATTCCGAGGGGTCTATCCAGTACTGAGAACTATGCTGTTACGCTTCCCTAACACGCACAAGTGCAATACTAGTCTATTCCGCATTATCGATGTCCAGTCTCGATAATACTACGACTAGGGATATTTAATGATTAAACCTTTGTGGATTGATATCGTCTCATATCTTATTAATCCGGAACTAATCATAATGACTTTTATCATTTATATATTCAAGTAATCTAATTACAAAATGATAAAATAGCAATTTCCATTGTCACATAGTTAATTTGTACAAAAACCACAATGTCTTTTACAAATAGTGACGATATGGGTCATAATTGTCCAATAGCCCCCTGGGCCTGCTTTCAATTTCCTTCGGCCGGTTCTCTTTTGGTGATTGCTCAGTTCTCTTTGGTCTCATGGCTCAAGATCTCGTTGTGTCCCTTATTTGCGGGGTGGTAGACTGGTCGCCCCCAGACTTGGCTTAGCTTTCTGCTCTATACTGTTTACACTAGGTCAATGTGGACTACATGATGTGGCGTTCCATATCATCATACTATATTACATGCTAGGAAATAGTCTTAATAGTTATACATATTATTGCCCTCAAAGAATGCCCAATATTTAAACCAGAGAACCTTCAAAACATTCAATGCAACTCAAATCCAAGTCTTTGAATAAATTATCTAAGCCAGAGTCAAAGTGTGTGTGTGCAAAGGTTCCTTTGTAGCTTTATCTCCAGGTAAGCCAACTCAATGATTTCGTCAAAAAATTGGGATCGATGAGTCAAACCAACCTAGATGTCTCAATTATGCCCTGCAGTTGCTTTTCTGTGCTCAATGTGGTATGGTTTTCTTTTTCTTATGTATCTATTTCTTTCTTCTTCTCTGTTTCTTTTTTTTTTTTTCTTCTTTTTTATCACACCTACCCTTTAAGGTAGCATTTCTCCTCATGGTGGTCCTAATACTCACCCATAGGTAGCTTCACGCTTATCGGTTATAGGTGGTTAAATTTTTTTTAGAGACTTTTCTTTTGTTTTCAACTATACCACACATCATAACACAAGCAAGTCAAGATAGACGTCTAAGCAAACGAGCATTCACCGACCTATAATTTTTTCAACTAGTCATATTGTCGACTACTCAGGTTTTCACTGCTAAGAACCTATAAATAAGTGCTTACGAGTCTAACATAGATCAATTACCCAAAGTATGAGATAAAAGCACGTCAAGAGTTTATCGTTTCTAAGATTTCACCCTAAAGCAAACGATTTCATCATTGGACTTATGCCTAACTATTAAGGACTAAAAACAAACAATTTTTTTTCCTTTTTTTTTCCTTTTCATTTTTTTCACTTTTTTTTTTCTTTTTTTCTTTTTTTTTTTCTTTTTTTTTTTCTCTTTTTTTTTCTCTTTTTTTTGCTGAAGGCCACCCATTGGTCTTTCAATTCTTACCGTAAATAAAAAAAAATTTGTTTCCCGGTTTCCTTTTCCTCGATATCCATGTTTGTTAAACTCTTCTTGACAAGTCTTTCTTTCCTAACCCAACAGATATCTATGATGGATTTTAAGACACGGGGTTAACATGATGCGTGTATGCATGAGATGCAAGTGGTTATCAAAACAATATATATCCTTCTGACCTTATTCCTCCTACACTCGTGGTAAGTCCATTTCTGTCCTAGGTATGACTTATTTTATGTACCAAAGTGGGGTAGCTTCTATAGGACATACAACTATGGTTCATATGTGGGCTTATAAGGGTATGGATAAAGGTTTCCGTCAGCGAAGGGTTGCCCACAACTAGGTCTCCCCACTCAAGGGTTCGAGCGACCAAATGAGTGCACCATTTTTTATACCATAAGGTACGTGCCATCGAGTGATGATACCATATAACGATCCGCCTCTTCCAGCGAAAACGACTTCACGATATATGATGCCATCAAGGTAAGAAAGGGCATGCAAAATATATGAGACAAGGTTAACTAAAGCAAAAATCACAAACATTACAAGACATTATTTTGGGACCGATTCTCTATCCCCAGTGGAGTCGCCAGACTGTGGACATGGTACAGAGATGTGCGACGCTGTCCGCGGGGAACTAAACCGGAGAATAAATGGAGTCGCCACCCAGTGTGAAATGGGAAATGATTTAAGGCCGCACTCACCCCTCGCAAGGGAAGACCTCAAATCATTGGGTTCAGAATGGTCCCTTACTTATGCCAATTGTAATGAAAGGATTTATGCAATAGTATAACCAAGTCTTATGAAACACATGCAAGATAATTTAATTAACACACAAGTTTGCAAACCCATGAACATTAATAGAAACAATGGAAGCATATTACATTAAAAAGAGATATTTAAGCACATGATGCAGAAAGGAATAACCAAAGAGGCAAACATGCATGAAACATGAGGAAAGAATTTGTCAAGTGTGTGCATGTTCGCGTAGTGTTCGGAAACGCGTTCGAACAGAGTGAGGCAGAATGCACGCATTCGAGTAGCGTTCGTAAACGCGTTCGAATGAGATTACGAAAACGACATCTATAATGACATAAACACATACATGAACGTTTCCCAAGCGGTACGTGGAGTTGTATCCCAAGTATAGACCGCACTACCATCCATTCGGATTCGGCTACAGAATTTATGTCTGGGTTTCCATTCGATATACCACGAGAGGCAACACTCAAGCATTAACTCAACGCAATCATTAACCCAATATTAACATACATGGAATATGATAATGCATATAATAATAAATGACCGAAGAGACAAATATGCGAAATATCAGGGAAGATAACTAACGCAAAATGAATACGGAATAATAAAACAACCATAAATACAAATTAAATGTGAAATAGTAAAAAGATAAATAACACGAAATAAATGTCGAATAATAAAATATGTGACCAAAGAATTTGGCCATTTTCAATGTAGGACTTCGCATGCCTGGTTGGACGTATTTCATGTCCAACCAAGCATGCCGTTTCCAGGACAACAAACTAAATTATAATAAAGGGTGCCCTCAGGTCTTACCTTTTAAGTTGCTTCTCGGAAGTACGTTACACCTTCTCCGAAAAGGTTAATGCTCCGTCACTTTTCTGGTTCATTGGTTCGATATTTTTGTTCACTGTTTTCGTTATTTTGGGACTATTTTGGTTCACTATTTTGGCCTAACTTGCAGGTTGTTTTGTGTCGGTTTGGGGGTTATTATTTGGTTGGTTTGGGGTTGTGGATTATGTTTGTGGCTTGGTCGGTTAAGGGCTGTCAGGTTTGGCTTGGTTGTGTCGGTTAAGAGAAGAAGAATGAGAGTGCTTGGGCTATTACTGTTTGTGTTATTGCCGTCTGCTTGGTGGGGCTGCCAGGGATATTGTTTGTTCTCAATCGGTGAGGTTGCTGCTTATTTGTTGTGGTTTGGTCGATGTATCTGTATATGTGGCAGTTTGTGTTTATGGACTGTAGGGTTCTTTGGCCGGTTAGTTTATTGTTTGTCGTGGCCTGTGTGCGTTGAACGTGTCAGCTTGATTTGTTTGTTTGGTTTGGTCGACTTGCAAGGCAGTGTGTGAAGGGTGTATGGCCGAGAGAGGAGAGAGCGTGAAGGGTTATGTTTTGTTTATATGCGTGGCTCTGTATTTGGTCGATGGCTCCTTAGGGTTTTTTGTTCTTTCTCCATACCGAGAGAGAGAGAAGCTATCTAAGGTTTTTGTTCTTTTCTTCCATACCGAGGGCGTGAAGGGTGAAAGAGGAAGCATAGAGAGGCTGTTTTTGAGTGGTTTTTGTTATTGTGAAGGGAGGGGCGTGAGGGCTGTTTATGACTGAATGTGAAAAGAGATGATCCGTGAGAGTGTAGACTAGGAGTGTGAAGAGAGAGGAACTGAGTTGCTTCTTCTGAGAGTGAGGATGAGTGTTTAGGGTTTATTTTTGTTTGATTTTTTTCGTGAGTTCTTTGGGAATAAGAGAGGTTGGAGAGAAGGTGGAGTCAAGAGATTTAGGGTTTCATTGTTTTGTCGTGAAGCTTCAGAGAGGAGGGGGCTATGTGAAGTGTCCAGGGGATTAGGGTTTGCTTTAGTTGCTGTTTTATAGTGGTGCATTAGGGTTAGGGTTATGCATGTGGGCTTTGGATGGGTGCGTATGGGTTTTGGATGAGTGCATGGGCTTTGGGCCAAGATTAATGTTTAAGATAGGAATCAACTTAGCGAACCCGAGGCTAACAAATGAAATTAAATTTGATAATGTATTAATTATGTTTTTGGAATTGTCCCTTCAGGCATGTATTTCCCGCGACTTCCGCGACTTATCGGGTAGTGCCTCCATACGAGGCTCATCAATGGGCTTTATGAAAAAACACAGTGTCTACAGCTTCATATCATGCATTATACTTCCACCCTTACTAGCAAATGTGTGTGACATCAAAACATGCATTCAGATGATCCAGCAATCAGTTCAGTTTGGGGGAAGTGCAACTGAAGATCTTAATACCCACATCAGCAACTTCCTGGAAGTTTGTGGCATATTAAATTACAACCGAGCGGCAGAAGAAGCAATGCGTCTGCATGTGTTCCCATATTCTTTGAAAGACAGAGCTAAGGTTTGGCTCCATTCACTACCAGTAGGTTCCATCACAATTTGGAATACTCTTGCCACCAAATTCCTTGCAAAATATTTTCCCCAGCCAGAACAAAAAAGTTGAGAAATGACATCACATCCTTTGTGCAATATGATTAAGAATCCTTTTGTGAAGCATGAGAAAGATACAAAGAATTGCTCTGAAAATGTTCTTACCATGAGATTGCAAAGTGGCTTCAAGTCCAAACCTTTTACAATGGACTTTCTGGAGTAATGAGAACCCCAATAGATGCTGCTGCTAGAGGAGCATTAATGGAAAAAATAGAAGATCAGGCCTGAGACTTAATTGAAGAAATGGCTAACAAAAATTCATTGTGGCCAACAGAGATGAGCATGATCCATCGAATAGCATGAATCCACGAAGTATGAGCCAACACAATGAATCCAAGCTAGATCATATATGCAAATGTCTGGAAACTCTTAGCATGCAAGTTAATGCATGATCCACAAGTTCACCATATGGAGGAGCACCAGAGGCAGAATCTTACAACCAATATGATGCAATCGTGAATTATGTTAGTAACTTCAACAGACAGGGAAATAATCAGTATTCAAATACCTACAATCCAAGTTGGAGGAATCATCCCAATTTCGCATGGAGCAACACTTCAGGGCAAATGAACAATCCACCACCTAGATTCCAACAACAGATTAAAGGCCAGAAGTATGAAAAAGAACCAGGAATAGCAGGTGCTTGCCCAGATGAAAAAGCAAGAAGCAAAATATGATGATATGTTTCAAAAACAAGCAGCATCATACGATGCTATGTTTCAAAGCCAATCGGCTTTTATAAAGGCACTGGAAAATCAATTGGGACAACTGGCTAATGCTCAGAGTTACAGACCGTAAGGTACCCTTCCTAGCAATACAGAACCAAATCCAAGGAACATAGGGAATGAGCAATGCCAAGCCATCATTTTGAAAAGCGGCACTAAAATCAACAAAGATGTTGGAGTCAAGGCATCTACTAAGATTGTTCCAAAAGAAAGCAATGAAGCAGATCCACAGATGGAGGAAAAAGAGGCAAAAGAAAATGATTGAGAAAGATTCACTCCACCTCCACCTTTTCCACAGCGTCTCCAGAAACATAAATTGGACAAACAATTTGCTCGATTCCTGGAGATCTTCAAAAAGATGCATATTAACATTACATTTGTAGAAGCTTTGGAACAAATGCCCAGTTATGTCAAATTCATGAAAGATATTCTCTCACGAAATCGAAGATTGAGAGATTAAGAGACTGTAGCATTGACAGAAGAATGCAGCGCCATCATTCAGAGGAAGCTCCCCCCAAAGTTGAAGGATCCTAGCAGATTCACCATCCCTTGCACCATAGGAGAACATTACTCCGGTAAGACTTTATGTGATTTAGGTGCTAGTATTAACTTGATGCCTTTGTCTATTTATAGGAAACTGTAGCTTGGAGAAGCGAAGCCCACCTCAATCACTTTGTAACTTGCTGATAGATCACTCATATTTTCGAGAGGTGTAATGGAAGATGTATTGATCAAAGTCAAAAAATTCATTTTCCCAGGAGATTTCATTATCTTTGACATGGAGGAAGACAAAGACGTACCCATCATCCTCGAGAGACCATTATTGGCTAAAGGTCGAACCATCATTGATGTACAAAAGGTGAACTAACCATGAATGTGCAGGACCAAGAATTAACATTCAATGTTTTTAAAGCCATGAAATTCCCAAATGAAGAAAATGAAGAGGAATGTTTCAGACTTGATATAATAGATAGTATCATCCATAACACAGATGTAATGCAACTTTCCACTGACAAACTTGAAGCATGCATCACCAAAAAGACTGACAGAGATTAGATGATGAGATTCTGGAATATATCAACTATCTTGATGGAGCCTCTCGCTTTAGATCGACACCACATGTGGAAAGCTTGGAATTATCAAAAAAGGAACGAATCAAGCCCTTGATTGAAGAACCACCGCAGTTGGAACTAAAGCCACTTCCGAGCCATCTCAAGTATGTATACTTGGAAAACTTTTTTGATTTACCAGTGATTATTTCTTCATTGCTAACATGGGTGCAGGAAGATAAGTTGTTGAGAGTGCTACGCGAGCACAATAGAGCTATTGGCTGGACTATAGCAGACATTCGAGGCATCAGTCCATCATTTTGCATGCACAAAATCCTAATGAACGACGATTACAAAGCCACAATAAAGCATCAACGGAGACTGAATCCAATCATGAAGGAAGTCGTAAAGAAAGAAATCATCAAATGGTTGGACGCAGGCATCATCTACCCCATCTCTAACAGCACTTGAGTGTGTCCTATGCAATGTATACCCAAGAAAGAAGGAATGACTGTAGTCATAAATAAAAAGAACGAGCTGATTTCGACAAGAACATTGACTGGATGGAGAGTGTTTATGGACTATAGGAAGCTGAATAAAGAAACACAGAAGGATCATTTCCCGCTACCATTCATTGACCAGATGTTATACAAGCTAGCGTGACATGAATTCTAATTTTTTGTGGACGGATACTCAGGATAGAATCAGATTTTCCTCGCCCCAGAAGATCAGGAGAAAACCACATTCACATGCCCGTATGGTACTTTTGCTTTCCGTATGATGCCATTTGGACTATGTAATGCTCCTGCCACATTTCAACGTTGCATGATGGCTATCTTTTCAGACATGATAGAACAAAGCATGGAAGTCTTCATGGATGACTTCTTAGTATTTGGAGACTCGTTCGACCACTGCTTACAAAATCTGGAAAAATGTTACAAAGATGTGAAGATACCAACCTGGTACTCAATTGGGAAAAATACTACTTCATGTTGTATGAATGCATTGTCCTGGGATATCGAATCTCATAGAAAGGAATCGAGGTAGACAAAGAAAAGACCGAGAAGATAGAAAAATTACCTCCACCATCATCCGTCAAAGGGATTCGAAGTTTTCTCGGGCATGCAGGATTTTACAGGAGATTTATCAAAGACTTCTCTAAGATTGCTAAACCTCTGTGTAATCTGCTGGAGAAAGACGTGCGTTTCAACTTCACCAAAGAATGCCACCATACTTTCGAGATCTTGAAACAAAAGCTGGTCTCTGCCCCCATCATAGTAGCACCAGATTGGATGCTCACATTTGAAGTGATGTCTGATGTTAGTGATTTTATTGTAGGTGCAGTTTTGGGACAACATAAGGCAAAAAAATTTCATACCATTTACCACACCAGCAAAACTTTGAATGAAGCACAACTTAACTACATAATAACTGAAAAGAAATTGCTCACAGTTGTGTTTGCTTTTGATAAATTTTGCTCATATTTACTGGGTCCCAAAGTGGTGGTCTACACAGATCATTCAGTAATCAAATACCTGATCGCGAAGAAAGATGCCAAGCCCAGATTGATTCGTTGGGTACTTCTGTTGTAAGAATTTGACGTGGAATCTGAGACAGGAAAATGACAGAAAATCAAGCGGCAGATCACTTATCAAGGCTTGAAAATAGAGGTACAACTAGCAATGAACTGACAATCAAAAAAACTTTTCCAGATAAAAAAGTTGTTTACCATCAAGCAGTAAGAAGTCACATGGTATGCTGACTATGTAAACTACATAGTATCGGGGAAATGTCGTTGGAATGAACACATCAGCAATGGAAGAAATTTTTCAAAGAAGTCAAACACTATGTATGGGATGAGCCGTACTTATTCAAATGCTATGCTGATCAGTTATTGCGGCGTTGTGTACCACAATAAGAGGTTAATCGTGTCCTGCAGCATTGTCACTCATCTCAATATGACAGACACTTCAGTAAAGATAAAACAGCAGCCAAACTCCTGCAATCAGGTTTGTTCTAGCCCACTCTATTTAAAGATGCTCACTTACTCGTTCTTCAATGTGACAAGTGCCAGAGAACGGGAAATATCTCAAGAATAAATGAATGACCTCTTCAAAGAATTCTCGAAGTGGAGATTTTTGATGTATGGGAGATTGACTTTATGGGACCTTTTGTTCCATCATATGGAAACCTGTATATTCTGGTAACAGTACTACCATAAAATAGCTCCAAAGTGGTGTTAAAATTCATTAAAAACAATATTTTCACTCGCTTCGGAACACCTCAAACGATCATCAGTGATGGTGGCACACATTTCTGCAATAGATATTTCGATGCACTCCTATCCAAATACGAAGTTATTCACAAAGTTGCCAATGCTCACCATCCACAGTCAAGTGGTCAGGTTAAAGTTTCAAACAGAGAAATCAAATGAATCTTGGAGAGAACCGTTGGGTCAACAATGAGGGACTGGTCTACAAGACACCCATTAGAATATCCCTATATCGAATGGTGTTTGGAAAAGCATGCCAGCTGCCTGTGGCGCACGAACATAAAGCGTACTGGGCATTGAAGAAGCTAAATTTTGATCTGCAAGAAGTATGAGAGAAACGGCTCCACTAACTTAATGAATTAGAGGAATTTCATCTCCATGCTTATGAGAATGCCAAACTGTACAAAGAAAAGACCAAGAAGTGGCATGATCAGAAAATAGTGCGTAGACAACCGGAATCATGGCAGTGGGTATTGTTATACAACTTTAGGTAGAAAATTTTCCCTGGTAAGCTAAAATCACGGTGGTCAGGTTCATTTGTGAGCACCTAAGTTTTACCATATTGAGCCGTTGAGCTACATGACGCCAACTCCAATGATACATTCAAAGTTAACAGTCAACGTGTCAAACACTATTGAGGAGAATCCATCAAGTGTCAAAAAGAGTCTCACACTTGCCGATCCAGCCTAACGTTCGGGCAATCATGTCTAGCTGACGACGTTAAACTTAAAGCTAGCAGGGAGGCAACCCAGGCAATTTGTGTATATATTGAGATTTTATGTGTTTTATTTTTGTGTTTAATTTTGTAGGAAAAGTCACAGACAGGATGGAAGACGTTCTCGTAAAACTTCACAAGCATTTTCCTTCTCTCCCTCAAAACTCTCTGATGAATGTCTACAAAGCACACATTGAAAGAATTAGACTTCTGATGATCCAAGGTATTCCTAGTGATATTCGTTGAATAATTAAAGCACGAGTCCGATTGGCAGGTGAGTCATCTGACTCTTTTATTTCATTTCTGCCTGGTTTACGAAAAAGCCCGTATGTTAAGAAAAAAAGAGCTAAACGATTAGGTGTTTGTTATAAATGTGCACGATGTACATGTAATACTCGTTGTCATTCTTTAGGAATGGTGTCTGATAACCGCGAAGATAAAATAAAATTCATTAGGGATGGCATGAGTAAGGAGTCTTTAGATGACATATCATTGACTCTTGAGACGCATCCCATTGGATATGTGTATCACGCAATTCTCAATTTACATACACAATTTCGAAGAGAAAGACAACAATTAAGTCTTGGGAATCTGACTCTAAAAGACCCTGTTTTCCAAATTATAAGAAAATTGGATGGGAAACTTGTCCCTGACATATAGATGTCATTCAAGTCATTACTACATGTACATAATTTTGATTTCTTTGTCTTTAACAAATAATTGTGATTTGTTTTGTTATTTTCTTTCATTTTTGCTGACAAGATCCAGACTTTTTGACTTTCACAATTTAATTTATTGTTCAGCTAATAATTGTCATTTGGCAGGTACTAGTGCTATTATTACTCACCCTTTTCAGAATCTATAAATTCAACTCGTCATTACTCGCTTCAGCACATCCAGATTTGAGAGAGTAATATTAAAAAAAATGGAAGCAACTTCAAGAAGACGAGTCATTAACATCTGTGTGTTTTGTGGGACTAGTTCTGGATCTAAACCAGAATTTGTTGAGGCAGCACAAGAATTTGGTAGAGTCATGGCTGAGAGAAATATGCACTTAATATATGGCGGTGGAAATCTTGGACTGATGGGGTACATTTCAAGGGCTGTACGGGAAGAAGGTAGTCAAGTTTTGGAAATCATCCTAAAACCTTTGGAGGACGCAAATCTTATAGGACAATCAAACAGAGAGGAATGTATCGTGCCAGGTATGACCAAACGACTTGTTGAAATGATTAACCGTGATGATGCTTTTATTGCTTTGCAATGTGGCTTGGGCACGATGGAGGAAATTTTCACAGTAATATCTTAGGCAAACTTGAACATACACTAGAAACTAATTGGATTGTTTAACGTTGATGGATTCAAAACCCGTAAAAGATATCATCTTCACTGCCAAAATAGCCAATGATTTAATTGAACAACTCTTAGCCTTTGAACCACAAATTGACCCTATCAATTCCAAGATAAACTGATCTGATAATGATCGTGGTAAGAAGTGTCGTATAAATATGGATCTTAACCTTTAGTTTTCTTTTAAGATATAGAATTCCATGCTACCCAGGTACCGTCTTCTAAACTTTTCTTCTTCTTTTTAGACATTGGGGACAATGTCTCAATTAGGTTTGGGGGAGGGGAATAGTTGACTAGTATCTTGTTTTTATTTTTCTTTATGTTGTTTTTAGTAAATAATTCAAAAATTTTAAGAAAAAAATTTATGTTTTTATGTTTTAAACTTGACTAACCAGGTGGAATTGTGATTGAGATAGTTGTGTAAGGAATTTTCACTCCTGAGACGTATCTCAGCTTAATTCGTAACTAGTTAATTTTTGTTTATTTCTTTTTGACTTATTTAAATTCGTGAATTCTCCATAATATTGACCTAAATTGGAATTTCATATGCGCATTTGACATGTATTATCAACATGCATAATAGCATATGGACATGGATTTTAAGTGAAAGTTTGTAATATTCAGTGCTATAGTTTATTGGAAGAATCATATGAAAGCGATGTAAATTAAAAAAAAGAAAAAAAAATTATGTATATAAATATTTAACCATGCTTTTACTTAGTAACCAAACGTCTTGCCTCAGTAAGCAGTGATTGTGTTGGGTTTCTATTAAGTCCCAAGATCGATTTCAAGCAATGAAACATGTATGTATGAATACTCGTAAAAGCATGGCGGAATCATACTTACAACGATCGGCTTTTGCGACCCGAGGAAAAACAAAAATCTTTATGCTTTTCCCTCATTGAGCTCTCGGCATTTGAGGAATTTTGTGCTCTAAATTCGGTCCAAGCTCCAAGCTTTCGAATGGTGATTCCAAGCTCACAATTCGGTTTCCCTATCACCTTCGTAAGACCCTTAAATCGTGCTAGCACTCCAGAAATTTTGCCGCAAAACTTCCTAATGCTTCTTCTTCATTCTCGGCTTTGGCAGATTTTAGAAGAAGAAAATCCCCCTTGGGCGAGAGAGATGGAGAGGAGAAGAGAGAAAATGTGTTATGTATTAGTTAATTGATTTCCAAAATCAATTAAACATATACCATTTTTCATTTCATAAAAGTCAAAGGCAAAAAACAATTAATGCCTTCCAACTACCACCATCAATTAATAGTGACATGTTGTCAATCACTCAAAGTGACTAGTCATCACATCAATCAATTGACTAGTGATTTGACGCTTGATGTGACTTATGGGCCGCATTTTAATTTGAAATGTGAGTGCGCCCGCAAACACTCCCGGGCTCGGGTTCGCTGATTCCAAATTAACGAATTTTCCGTTGCGACGTAATTAAATAATTATGCCTAGCAAAATTACTATTCACGTCGCTAACGAATTAATTCTAAATTAACTCGTTTGCCCGAATTAAAATTTAATTTCAATTCCGCATCGAAATCCAATTTCGTTTAATATATCAAATATATTAATTTTATCGATTAATTCCAAATTAATCGTTCTCTCTCTTTAATTAATATTTTATCCCAGATAAAATATCTCCGTAATTAATCCCAGATTAATTTTCTCTCTATTAATTAATCCCAGATTAATAAAGTGCGAGTCATACGTCATCGGTGAATCTTCGCGAAGCGACCCATGAGATCCCCGGATATATTGGCAGTAAATCTGGTCATCGGACTATCCGAACACGTACGTACCTAGTACTATGTTTTTACCGATTTCCAAGACATGGTTAGCTTCTAGCAAAGCACCGTGCCTACCCAATTCTCCAGAAATATTCTTACTGGAATATGTGATCTATATCAGGCGTAGTATACATAGTATTGCGTATTTCAATCCAGTATCGGATGTCACGTGCAAGGCATGGGGCTGGAATCGTGTCTGCCCCGTACGAAGCACATATCGGATCTCTGGTAACTAGTCTCTATAATCGGATAAACATTACCTAGTCATATTATCCCAATAGCTGCAGCATATAAGAGAACCAGTTCCGTAACAGACGTGATCATCATCTCCACTATGACTGGAGTGATACTTCCATCTCGACATCACACCCAATACACTACGATTCTCAATATACCCAGAAAAGGCGTACACAGAACCTGTTAAAGCCCTAGACGACCAAAACCAAAGTATACTAATTGTCGCAAGTATTAGCGGTGCAAGTCTCAAGTTAAGACCAAATACACCTACCCTGATTCGGACTTCCATAGACATAGAGTCATACTACCAATGGAATTCCGAGGGGTCTATCCAGAGCGAAGTTGTTTCCGTACCATCGGTAAACACAACCTCCTATTACACTTGCATGAGTATCTTATACCCAAATATATGAGAACTATTACGTCATTCTCCCACAACGCGCACACGTGCAATACTAGTCTATTCCGCATTATCGATGTCCAATCTCGATAATACTATGACTAGGGATATTTAATGATTAAACCTTCATGGATTGATACTATCTCATATCTTATCAATCCGGAACTAGTCATATGGACCTTTCATCATTTACATATCTTGGTGATCTAATCACAAATGATAAAAGAGAATTTTCCTTTGTCACATAGTTAATTTGTACAACAACACCATGATCTGTACAAATAGTGATGCTATGGGCCATAACTGTCCAACAATCTCCCACTTGGCCTATAGCCAATCACTCAAGTGTCCTACACCTGAACTATGTACGGTTCGTTCAAACTTCTGTTGAGAAAATGCTTTCGTCAGTGGATTTGGTTGATTATCGTCTGATGCGATTTATTCGATCATCACATCGCCACGATGTATGATCCGAATGAATCAGATAAATATATGAAGTATATATCTGGATCGTTGATGAGACCATTAATTCTTTAGCCTGTGCTGTAGCCTAGCTCAGCTGCTAACAAAACTACTCCTAATCTGATTAGGATTATTATCAATCCAGAAGGCTTCTATTGCTGCCTCAGCTGCAGCAATAATCCACTTTTGTTGTTTATTCGGCAACAGTATCTTGCATGGAAGATTTCCAGCTCACTGTTCCGTTATTGAAACTTTATAGTACCTTTATTGCGACTTATAATCGTTTTTATCGGTTAGGAAACTTGCAACAGTGATCACAGTCACTCCAAGTTCTCATTCTCCATAGTATAAGAAAGCATCCTTAGTTCCTCTAAGATACTCAAGGATGTTCTTGACATCAATCCAGTGACTATCACTTGGATTGGCCCGATTGTGACTTCATATGCTCAAAGCATATGAGACACCAGGTCAAGTACATTTTTCAATGTACGAGTTCTCGGAGAGTACCAACAACTTTCAGATCTATCCCAGTAGATCTTTATTCCTAGAATAAAGGTTGTTTCTCCCAAGAATTCTACGGAGAATTTTCATGAAAGGCAAGCTTTCACCGATTTTATTATGGGAATATCATTTCCAAGAAATGATATGTCATCATTATATATGACAGTCACTTTAACTGCGCTCCCACTAACCTCCTTATATACACAAGAATCATTTTCGTTTTGAATTAAATCATACACCATTATGATTACAAAAAAACGATAATTCCAAGAACGCTATGCTTGCTTCAATCCATCCATGGATCGAATTAACTTGCAAACCTTGTTTGCTCATTTTGGTACGACAAAACCGTAAGGATATTGTAAACATCCTCCAAAAGGTTTCCTTTTAAGGAAAGCGATTTTCCCGTTCAGCTGCCATATTTCATAAATGAAACATGCAGCATCAGCAATCATTATCCTAATGGATCTATAGTGGCAACAGGTAAAGGTTTCGTCGTAATCGACACAATTTTGATAACAATACCTTTTTGCTACAAGCCTAGCTTAGTACGTTGGTATGTTGCCATCCATGTATGTCTTCCTTGAAGACTTATATAGTACCAATAGGCATAATGCCTTTCGGTACAACAACTAGTGTCTAAACTTAGTTGATTTACATGGAATCCATTTCGGACATCATGGCACTTTGCCATAATAGGGAGTCGATACCTTGTATCACTTCCTTATACGTAGTCAGTTCGTATTCCTCAATAAGATTGACATCTTCATGAGGTGAGATCAGAAACCCATACCCCAGGTTGTTTTCTGACTCTCTCCGACTTATGTGGTTCTTGTGTATTCAAAGATTATTGGTATAGTTTCATCCTTGATGAACTATTTGTGTTCAATTAAGGAATCGGTGCCTGGAACAGTATTACTCCGATTTTCATCGAGTTTTGCTTTCCTCCCACTTACCACTGCATATAAGTATTCCTCTTAGGAAAACCACATGGAGAGCAACAATTACATTATTCTATTGTGAGTTGTATAAGTAATATACTTAGGTTTCCCTAGGATAACCTAAAATTTAGACACTTATCCGATTTAGGTTTTAGTTTGGTATCATCCAAACATATGCCTAGCATTCCCAAATCTTCAGGAATGAGAAAACCCAGTTTCTTTCCTGTTCATTTCTAATATGAAGTCTGTCAAACAGATTCTTATGGAACCTTATTCAAAATAAGTTTTGCACCGTTTAAAGCTTATCACTTGAAGGAAATGGTAGCTCAAAGCGACTCATGATTAACCATATCATGTCCAACAAAATTCGGTTTCTTTGTTCGGACACACTGTCATATTGACGTGTTTCGGGAGGAGTCCTCATTGAAAGAATACTATACTCTTTCAAGTATGTGAGAAACGTATTTCTTAAGTATTTTCATCATGGTCTAACCGTGATGGTTTTAATACTCTAGTCGATCTGTTTTATCTACTTCGTGTCGAAACTCTTTGAATTGATCAAAAGTTTTCGATTCGTGTTTCAAAGAAACACATAACTATAACGCGATGCCACATCCGTAAAGGTCACGAAACATTCATATCCACCTCTAGCCTAGCTAGACATGGGCCCACTTACGTCAAGGGCTAACAGATCGATGGCATTTACACTTATACCAAGTAAAGGTGTTTTAGGTACTTTGCCCAATAAACTAGATTCGTAGACATCATTTGAATAGAATCAAATCCGTCCCAGTATCCACTCTTCAAAAGTGTGGATATACGAGTCTTGTTTAGTTGTGTCCCAGACAACAATGCCACAAATAAGTCTCAACTGATTAATTCAGTTCGAGTTATTTGTTTGTCATGTTATACGTTTGAGATTCATTTATATTCAAAATATAAATACAGTTATTCACATATAATGTGTTTATCTCAATATCATCTTTATAAAATAAAACACTTTAGTGTTCTAGAATATAAAGGTATATCCGCAACAGATTAAACCCTGATATAGAGATAATGTTTCTAGTCAAACTAGTTACATTTAACAGTTTCCTAATTTAAGTACACACCCGAAAGGTAGTTCCCAAACTTAGGTTTCTACGGTTAAAACAGCGACTCTCGTCCTTGTAACATCCCAGATTATTTTAGCGTGTTATGTGAATTTTATTTTTCACAAGTGAGGTCGAGTTCAAACGCGAGGTCAATTTTTATTGTTAATGTGAACTTTTTTAATGAAATTAGTTATAAGATAATAATAAGAAAACCTGAGCGATGGAATTGATAATTACCATACTAATAATAAAAATAAGCTTAGACATCTCTAGACACACACACACGTGTACACATTAACACACAACACAATTAGAAATTTCTACACACAGGAAATTAATAAACACACACACACCTGATACACACAACAGAAAAAGAAAGAGACACGGCAGAGGGAGAGAAATCAGGAGGAGTTAAAAAGGAAAACAGAGCAGAGAGCTTGAGAGGGAGGACTAATAGAGAGAAAAGAGGGAAAACAAGAGAGGAAGAATTACCGAAAAGAGGGTAGGGGAGAGAAAAGAAAAATGGAGAACGATCGTGAGAGAGTTGAGCCGAGAAAGGAAAGAAAAACAGAAAGGTGAGAAAAGAAATCAGGCCGAGAGAGAAGGGAGGCCGAGGGAAGGAAGAAAGCAGAAGTAGACAGAGGCTGAACCAGAGACACGAGCGAGAGAGCTGAAGGACGATGAAGAAGGAAACAAAGCTAAGGAGTTTAAATTCAATTTCAGTAGCTTCATAGATGCATCAGAAACCAGTAAGTACTCTATGGGATGAATTTCTTGAGTTGGGTGTTTATGGATTTAAATTGATTTGATGAAGAAAACTGGAAATTGAACTAAGAATGGTAGTGATGAGTATATTAGAGTAACCCAATATTGATTTTAATCTTGAAATTAAAAGAAATCAATTGGATTAAAGAAATATGAGATTTGGGGGAAAATGACATGAACCCTAGAAATTGGGGAAAACTAATGGTAGAATGAATTGAGGATAAAAGGTGATATATAGGTTAGTGAAATTTGGAAATAAATTAAAATGAGATTCTGGAATGTGTATATATTATGTGTACAAGAGAAGTAGTGAAAGTTATGAAAACATTAGGAACAGAAACAGTACCTGTAGAATGAGGATGATAGTAGTAATAGTTGTAGTGGAAAAAGAAGAACTAGATATTATAACAGTAGAGAAAGAAGAGAAGACAGCAGTAGTATTAGTAATGGTATTGGATGTGTTTATAATTGAGAAATGTGAAGTATGAATGATCAGTGGACTGGATAGTTAAAATAGTTCTGAAATTCGAAATGAATTTAGTAATTGAAAGGGTATGTAAATTGGACAGTTTGGTTAAAGAAATTTCAGGTTCTGTTGCACTTTAATTTTCGGGTCTTTAGAAGAATAATTAGGAGGAGTGTAAAACATAAAACTTGTGGATTTATGTCTCATATATATGCCTGTAAAATGGTTTTGTGAAATATTGAGTATTGGAAAATTTATGGGGTAATGATTGGGGCTGGTTTTGGTTGGAATTTATGCATACAGCTCTCTGTAAATCAATTAATATGAGGACTTTAGGAGCTGAATTAGACTAAGTGGTAAGTATGAGTTTTGTTCATTTATGTGTTAACTAAATGCCTGTAAAGTGGTTTTTCAATTGAACTTAAATGTCTTCTGAAATGGCAAAGAAACCGAGAGATGTTCAGGTTGTAGCACTACTGAAAACATGGCTGAAATTTGTAAATTCTTGTTTAATGGTTTGATCAAATTTATTACATGTTTGCGGAAATAATTTGCATGTTTTGATAATAAATTGATGAGGGTATGTGAAGCTGAACGATAAGTGAATGACATGTATAGATACTTGGAATTATGAGATGTATGAGAAGATGCATAATGATATGAATATGTATGTTTGAATACATGTGTGTGCGTGTGAATAGAGCTTGAATGCATGTACATGTATGATAGTATAAGAAATGCATATGCATACCTATATGTTATGGTTTTCGGAAGTTAAGTTAAAGCTAAGAATGTTTTTAAGTTTCAAAGTGTTGCAAAGAATAGTTTCAAATGTTTTGAAAGAGATGTATTTCAGAAAATGCTTTTACAGTTTTGAGATATAAAATATGGTTTTATATTTTCGGGGCATGAGGGAAAAACTCACCCCAGTATGTAACTTGAGATACAGAGATGGAATTGACGGATAGAGACATGTGCACATGTAGAGGACTAGGGGGACGGCGATACGTAACGCCCCTAGATCCTAGTTTATGAGACAGGATGGCGGCATAGGATCGTGTACCTGATCTCCAGTTCAGAGCTTGGGCGGTAGCATAGATTTGCAACCCCAGTTCTAGTTGTGGCTTGGGGGACGGCGATACGTAACGCCCCAAGACCACTAGTTTCAGGGCAGGTATGGCATGCTTTGGGGGACGGCGATACGTAACGCCCCAATGTCATGGATTTGCATATCTAGCTCTACGGCGTATGGGGGGACGGCGATACGTAACGCCCCTATGCGCCAGTTTTCAGCAGATACCCCAAATACAGTTTACAGTTTTCAGAAAGAGCTTTTCCAGAAAGAGAAAGTAAAAGTAAGGTTTTCAGCAAAGGATTTTTAGAAAGAAACTTTCAGATAATAGTTTTTCAGAAAGTTTTCAAAGAGTATTTTCTAAAAAGCATAGCATGTTAGAGTTTTATATAGTATACACAACGTGCATATGAATCATATAGGTTAGAAATTCATCTGAGATGCATATAGTTAACATTGAAGCATGATAACATGATTACATATATATATTTGTGATTAAAGCCTATGTGTATTATACGTTCACATGGAAGGAACAATTGTTAAGATATTGGCGTATGATCATATGGTTTTATATACATGTTTATATGGCTGATTTTAATCTGTTGGATGTTTAATAGAAAGAATATTTTAATAAACCGATTTGATGATATTTCAATGATATCAAAGAAAGATAGTTATAATAAAAGTCAGAACTAGATTAGAAACAAGTATATAGAAAAGTGGAAAAATATCAGAGTAACTATTACAGTGGGAATTGACACAGTAAATGATACTTGATACAGTAAATAGGAATAGAGAAATTTGATGTTATGTTAAAAATGTTTAAGAAGTAAACAGTAAACAAAATTTAAGGTATGTACGCGTATGATCAGACAAAAGGATCAGTAGCAAGTAATATGTTTGTAAAGGGATAAAAATTATATAGTGACACAACCTTTGTAAATATTGCATGGACACATAGAAAGCCTAGGGTAATACAAAAAAATAGAATTCAGACTTTGCATGTGTTTGGCGCTCAAGGAATGAGCATAGTTACTTACTGAGTCTAATGACTCACACCACAACAGTGTTTGAGTTTTGCAGGTTGCCGACCTGAACGGTCAGCTATGGATTTCAGAGTTGCTGAGCAGCCGGATAGCAGCGTTGCAGTCAGTCAGTCACCAGGTCTTGGGAGTATAAGAGTCGAGTTGTTTATACGTTTAAAGTTGTAAAAGTTTTTGTATATACGCATTTTCGGGCATGGAGCCCTGAGGGTATTGTGTTTATATGTCTGCATTACATATTAGATGGGCCCTTAGATTGCATTGATGTTGAGATGCCGGCCTGAGGCCGAGATTTTATGTTTATGTTGTATTTGGATGCTGGCTATAGGCCAGGTTGCATGATGTTACGAATACATCATGCCGAAATTTCGTTAGAATCAGAGGCTTATGGAGATGGGTTTAGTCTGTCTCCTGCCGGTAGCATCCTGGCTTAGGCGGGATGTTACAAAGATGGTATCAGAGCAGAGGTTATAGAGTGTCGGTGACTGCAGCTGCTGGCTATTCGACTATCTCAGTAAGTATATGTTTTATTTAGACCATATCGGTCTTTTTGCTTTTGGTTTTCTAGTCTTGGTTTTGTTGTTTGATGTTGGTTTCAGTATGCCCAGAGCAGGATTCGAGGACGAATCCTATATAAGGAGGGGTGAATGTAACAACCCAGATTATTTTAAGCGTGTTATGTGAATTTTATTTTTCACAAGTGAGGTCGAGTTCAACGCGAGGTCAATTTTTATTGTTAATGTGAACTTTTTTAATGAAATTAGTTATAAGATAATAATAAGAAAACCTGAGCGATGGAATTGATAATTACCATACTAATAATAAAAATAAGCTTAGACATCTCTAGACACACACACACGTGTACACATTAAACACACACACAATTAGAAATTTCTACACACAGGAAATTAATAAACACACACACACCTGATACACAACAGAAAAAGAAAGAGACACGGCAGAGGGAGAGAAATCAGGAGGAGTTAAAAAGGAAAACAGAGCAGAGAGCTTGAGAGGGAGGACTAATAGAGAGAAAAGAGGGAAAACAGAGAGGAAGAAATTACCGAAAAGAGGGTAGGGGAGAGAAAAGAAAAATGGAGAACGATCGTGAGAGAGTTGAGCCGAGAAAGGAAAGAAAAACAGAAAGGTGAGAAAAGAAATCAGGCCGAGAGAGAAGGGAGGCCGAGGGAAGGAAGAAAGCAGAAGTAGACAGAGGCTGAACCAGAGACACGAGCGAGAGAGCTGAAGGACGATGAAGAAGGAAACAAAGCTAAGGAGTTTAAATTCAATTTCAGTAGCTTCATAGATGCATCAGAAACCAGTAAGTACTCTATGGGATGAATTTCTTGAGTTGGGTGTTTATGGATTTAAATTGATTTGATGAAGAAAACTGGAAATTGAACTAAGAATGGTAGTGATGAGTATATTAGAGTAACCCAATATTGATTTTAATCTTGAAATTAAAAGAAATCAATTGGATTAAAGAAATATGAGATTTGGGGGAAAATGACATGAACCCTAGAAATTGGGGAAAACTAATGGTAGAATGAATTGAGGATAAAAGGTGATATATAGGTTAGTGAAATTTGGAAATAAATTAAAATGAGATTCTGGAATGTGTATATATTATGTGTACAAGAGAAGTAGTGAAAGTTATGAAAACATTAGGAACAGAAACAGTACCTGTAGAATGAGGATGATAGTAGTAATAGTTGTAGTGGAAAAAGAAGAACTAGATATTATAACAGTAGAGAAAGAAGAGAAGACAGCAGTAGTATTAGTAATGGTATTGGATGTGTTTATAATTGAGAAATGTGAAGTATGAATGATCAGTGGACTGGATAGTTAAAATAGTTCTGAAATTCGAAATGAATTTAGTAATTGAAAGGGTATGTAAATTGGACAGTTTGGTTAAAGAAATTTCAGGTTCTGTTGCACTTTAATTTTCGGGTCTTTAGAAGAATAATTAGGAGGAGTGTAAAACATAAAACTTGTGGATTTATGTCTCATATATATGCCTGTAAAATGGTTTTGTGAAATATTGAGTATTGGAAAATTTATGGGGTAATGATTGGGGCTGGTTTTGGTTGGAATTTATGCATACAGCTCTCTGTAAATCAATTAATATGAGGACTTTAGGAGCTGAATTAGACTAAGTGGTAAGTATGAGTTTTGTTCATTTATGTGTTAACTAAATGCCTGTAAAGTGGTTTTTCAATTGAACTTAAATGTCTTCTGAAATGGCAAAGAAACCGAGAGATGTTCAGGTTGTAGCACTACTGAAAACATGGCTGAAATTTGTAAATTCTTGTTTAATGGTTTGATCAAATTTATTACATGTTTGCGGAAATAATTTGCATGTTTTGATAATAAATTGATGAGGGTATGTGAAGCTGAACGATAAGTGAATGACATGTATAGATACTTGGAATTATGAGATGTATGAGAAGATGCATAATGATATGAATATGTATGTTTGAATACATGTGTGTGCGTGTGAATAGAGCTTGAATGCATGTACATGTATGATAGTATAAGAAATGCATATGCATACCTATATGTTATGGTTTTCGGAAGTTAAGTTAAAGCTAAGAATGTTTTTAAGTTTCAAAGTGTTGCAAAGAATAGTTTCAAATGTTTTGAAAGAGATGTATTTCAGAAAATGCTTTTACAGTTTTGAGATATAAAATATGGTTTTATATTTTCGGGGCATGAGGGAAAAACTCACCCCAGTATGTAACTTGAGATACAGAGATGGAATTGACGGATAGAGACATGTGCACATGTAGAGGACTAGGGGGACGGCGATACGTAACGCCCCTAGATCCTAGTTTATGAGACAGGATGGCGGCATAGGATCGTGTACCTGATCTCCAGTTCAGAGCTTGGGCGGTAGCATAGATTTGCAACCCCAGTTCTAGTTGTGGCTTGGGGGACGGCGATACGTAACGCCCCAAGACCACTAGTTTCAGGGCAGGTATGGCATGCTTTGGGGGACGGCGATACGTAACGCCCCAATGTCATGGATTTGCATATCTAGCTCTACGGCGTATGGGGGGACGGCGATACGTAACGCCCCTATGCGCCAGTTTTCAGCAGATACCCCAAATACAGTTTACAGTTTTCAGAAAGAGCTTTTACAGAAAGAGAAAGTAAAAGTAAGGTTCTCAGCAAAGGATTTTTAGAAAGAAACTTTCAGATAATAGTTTTTCAGAAAGAGTTTTCAAAGAGTATTTTCTAAAAAGCATAGCATGTTAGAGTTTTATATAGTATACACAACGTGCATATGAATCATATAGGTTAGAAATTCATCTGAGATGCATATAGTTAACATTGAAGCATGATAACATGATTACATATATATATTTGTGATTAAAGCCTATGTGTATTATACGTTCACATGGAAGGAACAATTGTTAAGATATTGGCGTATGATCATATGGTTTTATATACATGTTTATATGGCTGATTTTAATCTGTTGGATGTTTAATAGAAAGAATATTTTAATAAACCGATTTGATGATATTTCAATGATATCAAAGAAAGATAGTTATAATAAAAGTCAGAACTAGATTAGAAACAAGTATATAGAAAAGTGGAAAAATATCAGAGTAACTATTACAGTGGGAATTGACACAGTAAATGATACTTGATACAGTAAATAGGAATAGAGAAATTTGATGTTATGTTAAAAATGTTTAAGAAGTAAACAGTAAACAAAATTTAAGGTATGTACGCGTATGATCAGACAAAAGGATCAGTAGCAAGTAATATGTTTGTAAAGGGATAAAAATTATATAGTGACACAACCTTTGTAAATATTGCATGGACACATAGAAAGCCTAGGGTAATACAAAAAAATAGAATTCAGACTTTGCATGTGTTTGGCGCTCAAGGAATGAGCATAGTTACTTACTGAGTCTAATGACTCACACCACAACAGTGTTTGAGTTTTGCAGGTTGCCGACCTGAACGGTCAGCTATGGATTTCAGAGTTGCTGAGCAGCCGGATAGCAGCGTTGCAGTCAGTCAGTCACCAGGTCTTGGGAGTATAAGAGTCGAGTTGTTTATACGTTTAAAGTTGTAAAAGTTTTGTGTATATACGCATTTTCGGGCATGGAGCCCTGAGGGTATTGTGTTTATATGTCTGCATTACATATTAGATGGGCCCTTAGATTGCATTGATGTTGAGATGCCGGCCTGAGGCCGAGATTTTATGTTTGTTGTATTTGGATGCTGGCTATAGGCCAGGTTGCATGATGTTACGAATACATCATGCCGAAATTTCGTTAGAATCAGAGGCTTATGGAGATGGGTTTAGTCTGTCTCCTGCCGGTAGCATCCTGGCTTAGGCGGGATGTTACAGTCCTGTTTTCAATTCGAAGGTAAATCTCAAATGAAGTCGGTATCTTGCTCTCAGCAGATTCTGCACATCAATGCATATTTATGTACCACATCCAGTATCTAAAATCCAATTTTAATACTCGTAGTGAACATGTTTATGACAAACATATTTGAAGTCGAAGCCTTGCCCGTCTTCTCTTCCTTCATGTCTGCCTTGTCCATACGACAATCACGCTTCAGTGACCCCGTTTTCCACAGTTTAGGCAGACATCTTAGGTTATGTCCTTTGTCTTCCCAGAAGATTATAATGATTTTGCCTTTGCCCCTTTTCCACATTCCAGAAGCCTTTGGCCAAGCCTTAGCCTTCTAGAATGTCGAAATGAGATTCGCCTTGCGCTTCTTGCCTTATTGCAAACTCTGGCTTTATCTCCTTGAATATAGCCATTAACTCTCCAATAGTTTTCTATTGTAATTTGGTACTTCCAAGATCTAATGATAGATCTATGAAGATCCTTTAATTTCGTTATCATACTATAAGGATCTAATCCTTAGTTCTGAATAAGAAATTAAGGAGTCTATTTGGTAAGCTTATTGGATTAAGCACTAAAGTTATCATCACATGAATATTCCAAATATCATGTTATACTATTTGCTTAACTCCAGGCTTAGGCTCGAGACGTCACTATATCAAATAAAGTAACTTCTCGGTCACTCCGGACTATCCTGAGATTTTATTCCCAATTTGAAAATTAAAGTCGTTTAAATACATTTTCACCCAGGATTATGTTTTAAACACTAATCTTTCAATTATCTTGATTCTAATAGTCCAACTATTTAATCAACGATTTTAGGTACTATTGATTATAATGATTACTATAGTCCAACTATATAATCAACTATAATTTAAAAGATTAAATTGAATTATATTGATTACTATAATCCAATTATAAAATCAACTATTATTTGAAATTAGTTAATTCAAATATATTGATTACTATAATCCAATTATATAATCAACTATAAATGAAATAATTTGAATACAGTCCAACTGTTTAATTAAAAAACAACAATTAAATATTAGTCCAACTAATAAATAATTATGTATTGACGAAAAATTTGAATGAACGCGTATGGCAAGTAACTAAACAAATATTGCAAATTTAATACTTGCCTCCCACTATTTTTCGGCGAGCCTCTAACCCTCTGTGGAGTACTCGGGAAACCTTGTTTCCTAGTGGGCTAGGATCCCGTTAAATAACACACAATCTTGACTTTGGCCAACAAATTGTATGATAATTAACTAGGTAGATCTCTAAGATCAATTGGATCCCATCCAATTCCTAGATCTAGTAGGTGGTCATCCAAGTCCGAAACATATATCTTATATATGCCGATATATCCAATATATTGCCTAACCTTTTTCCTCTGAATCAATTAAGCCTTTTTTTTTGGCACAACAAACTTAATGATCTCAGTTAAGCGGAACCCATTGACTATGGAAAGCTTCGTAATCAATGTCGATGGACAAGAAGTGATCTTGACTTTGGCCAACAAATCACAACTTGGACAAGACACCAATATGGAACAAAGCCTTCATGATTCAAACACATCCGCGACGGACAAAGGTCTTGACTTTGGCCAACAAACCAATGCCAGTCTTGGATCTTGAGTAAGAATCACTCAATGGAAGGAAAAATGCTTAATATGTAGTGAGGGTTTTTCGCGTGTAATTGGCAACCAAATAATTATCTTTGTTAAGGTCTCATCATCATACACCCTTAAACATGCATTCTAAACACATAATAAGGCGCGTAAGTAAATATAATAATGATATGCGAATGGATATTTAAACACATTGTTCCTAGAACAAATCTCTCCATTTCCTCTCTCCCGCTAGCACAAGTATTACTTATACCCGATTACATAACACTTCTAAAGAAACCGCATTTACATTGAGGGGAATAGGTGAGAAGAGAAATACACAAAGTCAAGAGGTAATAGGCTGGACACACAGGTCCAATTAATAAATTCTAAATTTATTATAACAATTTCCAAAATTGCCCTCACCCATCTAATATCCATCCGATATACATTATTCATACATCGCGTCCATGTATTCACACAAGCATGTTATCAATCAATCTAATCCAATTAATTAATCTGAAAATTAATGACCATCCAATGTTCAAACAACGATTTGATTTTGTGCGAGTCAAACTCATTTTGCGAATAAGTACTCAAAGTACGAATTCTTGAATTATATTAAACTAAAACATTAAATCCAATTCAATTTGCATTTAATACTAATTCTATATTTAATTCCAAATTAAATATTACACTTTATTAACGAACCTTTACGACTTAGATTCCAAATCTAATCGTTATGGGTCTCAAAGCCCAATTAACATCCAATGTTAATTTAATTTAAAGTCCAATGGGCTTTTAATTAATTTCTAAGGCATTGACTTTTGGTCAATATGGGTCAAACCCAAATACCAAAGCTTATTTAAGGAATCACCCTTATTTGCCAAGAAACCAATTTAGGCCCATTAGGCCCAATTAATATAAAGGTCCATTAAGTCATAATTGGACTTTATAGATATGGTTTTGGGCCCAATTGGATCCAACCAATTAGCCTAAACCAAACTTGGCCAAACCAAGCCCATTAAGCCCAATTACAACTTTACAAACCCAATTCCAAATTTGGCCCAATTAATTTAATTTCAAAATTCCAAATTTCATAATTAAATTAACCAAAGTGTATGCCATAATTAATTAACCAAATTAATATTTCCAAAACACTAATTCACTCAATTAATTATGCTCATTATCATCAACATATGTCCAACACATTTGAATCAAAAAATCACATCATTTTACATGCTAATACTCACGGTAATTTGGGGTTTTTCATGTCCGATTCTGTTTCAATCCAATTAAATCCATAATCAACATTACCCAATGTTTTCCAACTCATCCAATGATAAAAAACATAAAAAATCACCATGAATTTAAGGCATTGCTAGTTTCGGCCAAGCCAACTAATTGGGGAAAAATTGATCCAATCAATATTTCAGAAAATTGATTATGCACAACTCAAAGTTAACATAATATAAGCATATTCCAACAATCAATTTTATCAAAACATGCTCAAACACAATTTACCCAATTTTACCCTAATCAAGTTTCATGCTCAAAATGGCTCTGATACCATTGTTGAGTTTATATTAAGTCCCAATATCGATTTCAAGCAATGAAACATGTATGTATGAATACTCGTAAAAGCATGGCGGAATCATACTTACAACGATCGGATTTTATGACGCGAGGAACAACAAAAATCTTCATGTTTTTCCCTCCTTGAGCTCTCGACATTTGAGGAATTTTGTGCTCCAAATTCGGTCCAAGCTCCAAGCTTTCGAATGGTGATTCCAAGCTCACAATTCGGTTTCCCTACCACCTTCGTAAGACCCTTAAATCGTGCTAGCACTCCGGAAATTTTACCGCAAAACTTCCTAATGCTTCTTCTTCATTCTCGGCTTTGGCAGATTTTAGAAGAAGAAAATGCCCCTTGGGCGAGAGAGATGGAGAGGAGAAGAGAGAAAAATGTGTTATGTATTAGTTAATTGATTTCCAAAATCAATTAAACATATACCATTTTTCATTTCATAAAAGTCAAAGGCAAAAAACAATTAATGCCTTCCAACAACCATCATCAATCAATAGTGACATGTTGTCAATCACTCAAAGTGACTAGTCATCACATCAATCAATTGACTAGTGATTTGACGCTTGATGTGACTTATGGGCTGCACTTTAATTTGAAATGTGAGTGCGCCAACAAACACTCCTGGGCTCGGGTTCGCTAATTCCAAATTATCGAATTTTCCGTTGCGATGTAATTAAATAATTATGCCTAGCAAAATTACTATTCACATCGCTAACGAATTAATTCTAAATTAACTCCTTTACCCGAATTAAAATTTAATTTCAATTCCGCGTCGAAATCCAATTTTGTTTAATATATCAAATATATTAATTTTATCGATTAATTCCAAATTAATCGTTCTCTCTCTTTAATTAATATTTTATCCCAGATAAAATATCTTCGTAATTAATCCCAGATTAATTTTCTCTCTATTAATTAATCCCAGATTAATAAAGTGCGAGTCATACGTCATCGGTGAATCTTCGGGAAGCGACCATGAGATCCCCGGATATGTTGGCAGTAAATCTGGTCGTCGGACTATCCGAACACGTACGTACCTAGTACTACGTTTTTACCGATTTACAAGACATGGTTGGCTTCTAGCAAAGCTCCGTGCCTACCCAATTCTCCAGAAATATTCTTACTGGAATATGTGATCTATATCAGGCGTAGTATACGTAGTATTGCGTATTTCGATCCAGTATCGGATGTCACGTGTAAAGCATAGGGCTGGAATCGTGTCTGCCCCGTACGAAGCACATATCGGATCTCTGGTAACTAGTCTCTATAATCGGATAAACATGACCTAGTCATTATATCTTGATAGCTGCAGCATATAAGAGAACCAGTTCCGTATCCTACGTGATCATCATCTCCACTATGACTGAAGTGATACTTCCATCTCGACATCACACCCAATACACTACGATTCTCAATATACCCAGAAAAGGTGTACACAGAACCATTTAAAGCCCTGGTCGACCAAAACCAAAGTATACTGATTGTCGCAAGTATTAGCGGTGCAAGTCTCAGGTTAAGACCAAATACACCTACCCTGATTTGGACTTCCATAGACACATAGTCATACTACCAATGGAATTCTGAGGGGTCTATCCAGAGCGAAGCTGTTTCCGTATCATCGGTAAACACAACCTCCTATTACACTTGCATGAGTATCCTATACCCAAATATATGAGAACTATGCCGTTATGCTCCCATAACGCGCAAAAGTGAAATACTAGTCTATTCCGCATTATCGATGTCCAATCTCGATAATACTACGACTAGGGATATTTAATGATTAAATCTTCATGGATTGATACTGTCTCATATCTTATCAATTCGGAACTAATCATATGGACCTTTCATCATTTATATATCTTGGTGATCTAATCACAAATGATAAAAGAGCAATTTCCTTTGTCACATAGTTAATTTGTACAACAACACCATGATCTGTACAAATAGTGATGCTATGTGCCATAACTGTCCAACAGATTGTTCGCGTCAAATGGTAAAAGCCTGAGTTAATAATAATAAAGTTTCTACTTAGTAACCGAACGTCTTGCCTCAGTAAGCAGTGATTGTTCACGTCAAGCAATAGAACTTTTAACTTCTGAGATCCGAGTAATGAAGTCCGTAGGGGTGTTTTAACACCTAGTGCCCTAAAGCCAACTGGTTTTGGTGTCACTGGCCCAAAGCTCGCTACTAGGATTGAAGATGTTATATTATAAAAAAAAAATTAAATAAAAAATTTGTACATAAAAATACATTGCCAAAAATGTTTGAATTCTGATATAACTTTAGGATAAAAATATTACTCTCTTTTCAACTACACTTATGATTATTGTGGGCACAATAAATTGATTAATACCTTGTTGGTTGTGTATATGTAGAATGGTAAAAATAATCGGAGAATTTACTTATTTGGTAATTTAGAAAGAAAGAAAACAATTATTAACTTGGATAAGAATTTCACCTGTTTAGTCACTAACTTGTTTTGTGTGTTTGATTGTACATTTGGTTGATGTTTGTGGGTATCGTCGTTGTAAGCCCTCACGAGACTACAAATCATCCACTAGGGACACCTAAGGGTTTAAAGGCTTGTTGCATACACTAAATGCAACAGTGATCCCTATGAAAGTGGCTTAGTTTAATTTTATTTTAAAGTTGTTTATTATATTTTATTTTTTTTGGTTTGCTCGATGACTAGCAAAATGTTAGGTTTGAGGGTGTGATAAGTAGAAAATATATCAATATTTACCGACCCTTTTACTTAATATTTTGTATAGTTTCTCGGGTATTGTGAATATTTTGATATGTTTTGTGTTATTTTGAAGATAAATAAAATATCGGGACTCGTTGGAATCGAAGCGGGGATAAACCGGTGAAAAATGAATGAAAAGGGAAAAATGGGAAATTCACGCATCGTGACGCAACCACTTCTACATCACGACGTGCCTCAATTATTCAGATGCCGATATCAGCGCATCATCACGTGCGTCATCACCACGACTTCATGATATCAGCACAATAATTCATCTGACAACACGCGTCATCACTTGTATCATCATGATGTTAGCGTCGCGACGCCGAGCCAATAATGCAGTCTGCCGACAGCCACCAATTCCTACAGCGCGCGTCGCATTGCGTAAGCCCATTGCATCACGACGCGACCCATTTTTGAATCCTATAAATAGAGGCCTGATTCAGAAGGAAAATTCAAACTTTCTTCTGGGGAATTTCCTTAGAATACTAAGAAGAAAATATCTTATTTGTTTAATTTCAATTTTCTTGTATTTAATTTTTATTTTAAGTAATAAATCTTTCTTTGTTTTTCTTAAAAGTATGAGTAGGTAACTTCTTTCTGCTCGGGTGAAGGTGAAACTTTTATCATTATAATTTAGATCAATCTCCCTCATTTTATAATATATAAATTATCTTAAAACTTTACTTAATTGGATACCGCCTTTATGGTCGGTTGGACTAAATTAAATTGATTTTAACCTGACTTAATTGGATACCGCATTTATGGTCGGTTGGAATTAATTAAAATCTGACTTAATCAGGATACCACCTATATGGTTGGTTGGTAATATAATGCAAATTTATATATTATAATAAGGGAGATTTCTAGATTTGAAATAAAAGTGGATCCCCAAACCCTAGTATTTTGTTTCATTGTTATAAATTTTACCTTTTTAATTTTCAATTAGTTGCATGATGTTTTATTTATTTATGTCTTTAGTAGTCCTAGATATGTGTCGTAACTAAATACATTATCTAGGGTTATGATGAATTCCAATATTAATGGTTTAATAAGTTGACTTTTCTTATGTTTTGTGATATGTATTAGTTTATTTATTGAGTCTAGTTCTTAATGCTCCTTATTAATTGGCCACTAATAAGATTGATTTGGTAAACATAAAATGAACTTGACGAAGGAATTTTAGGTTTCAGCCACAGACTCAATAGATCACGATCTCACATTCACCTTAGAGATTTCCTTCCAGGATAGACATCTACATGTCGGGCGTGGGTAGCCATAATTGGAACTTAATCTTAAGGAATTCATAGTTTCTTATTGTAGACATTGCATTTTTTCATGAGCCCGATGAGGAGCCTCGTATGGAGGCACTACCTGAAAAGTTGTGGAAGTTACAAAAAATGAATGTCGGAAGGAAGGAAAACCTCCAAAATTAGCACCTCATCAGATTCGGACTCACTGGCCAAGCTCGGATTCACTCAGTCAAGCCTCTATTTCAAACCTTAGCCTCGGCCCATGCAGTCAAAAACCCCATGCACGCAAATCCTCTCATCACTTGCCAAAATTAACAAAGATTTGAAATCCCCCTTCTTGCCAAACTTAACAAAGACTTGAAATCCCCTTCTTGCCAAGCTTAACAAAGATTTGAGATGCCCTCATCACCACATTTTTAAGATTTAATTCCCAAAATAATTTGATAATATATTTCCAAAATAAACATGATTTGTTTCCCTATTTGGAGATCATTTCAAATCATTATAAAATGGACCAAGTCATCATCAAATGGAGAGAGGTGGCAACCATAGAGAACAATAACGAAAACAAAAAAAATAGAGCGGAGATCACCAAAAAAAGAAAAGAGGGAGGAAAAAAACCACAACAACCGAAAAAAACAGAAAAACAAAAAAGAGGGGAATAAAAAAAACAGAAGAACAAAAAAGGGGAATCACCGAAATAGAAGTAGAAAAAGAGAACCAATGTGAGAGAAACAGAGACATCAGCGTGAGAGAAATAGAGAGACAGTGAAACAGTGAACCAGCGTGAGAAACAACAACCATCGTGGGAAACAGCAACCAGTGAACCAGAAACAGCAACCGGTGAACCAGAAACAGCAACCGGTGAACCAGAAATAGCAACCGGTGAACAAGAACCAGCAACCAGAAACTGAACCAAACCTTGAAATTAAGCTTCGATCCTTCCGGCGATGGCCTAACACATTTATGAGAAAGCAACTTAAAAGGTAAGACCTGAAGGCACTCTTACCATATTTATTTTATAGTTCCGGACGCTGTATGTCTGGCTGGAAGTGAAATACGTCCATCCGGGTATGCGAAGTCCTACATCAAGAATGACCAAATCTCTGGCCACATCTCCTCTTCGGCATTTTATTATTTATCCTTTTTATCTATTTTGTCACTTTTATCGTTGTTTTATTATTTCGCCTTTACTTTGTTTATGTTTGTTCATGTTGTTGATTATCCGTATATGCATGGTTATATTTTTTTATGTCCGTTTACATTACATTGATGATTATGTGTGTTATTATCCCTCACAGTATATCGGATGGAAACCCATAAGTAAATCCCGTATCCGAATCAGAATGGACGGTAGTATGGTTTGTACTTGGGATACAACTCTACGTGCCATGGTTTATTACATTTTTATTGGCTTTTATGCATGAATTGCATAAAGACTTGACTATACCATTGTGTGTTATTACATTTTTTAAATCTTTCCGAGTTCACACTAGGTGGCGACTCCTTCATTCTTCGATTTAGTCCCCCGGGCTAATCCGTACTCTCTACAGGCTATGAGCCCAACAGTGTCGTGGTCGCCGAACATCATAGGAATAATGGTAAACCCCGCTTCGCTCCTACAGATGGCGACTCCACTGGGGATAGAGAATCAGCCCCGAAACAATGCCTTGTAGTGTCTGTGGCTTTGGCTTTGTTTAAACAAGTCTCATATATTTTGCATACCCTTCTTACCCCCGATGGCGTCTTGTATCGTGAAGTCGCTTTCACTCAAGGTGGTGGATCGTTATGTGATGATAACCATCACTCGCCGGCACGTACCCTATGGTATAAAAAAGGCGTGCTCACTTGGTCGCTCGAACCATTGAGTGGGGAGACCTAGTTGTGTGTAATCCTTCGCCGATGAGAGCCTTGTCCATACCTTTGTAAGCCCACATATGAACCATAGTTATGTGTCCTATAGAAGCTACCCCTCATGATTGTGTTTGGGCCTATTATCATTTGGATCTATTTAGGCTTCTCGTCATTGGATACAAACTTGTTGGGCCATTTAAACAGGGACAGTTTTCAAAGTGACAATGGGCCACCTTGTGTTTGGGCCCCCTATCATTAGAAGTTATTTAGCCACCTTATCACAAAAGTGTAAACCTGTTGGGCCTTTTCAATTGGAACAAGTTTACACCTCGCAATAATCTGATTGAACGCTTTAAAATGATAACGGGCCAACTTGTATGAAAACCTTAATGGGCTTAGAAGGTCTAAACATGATGCGAATATGTCAGATCCATGAGTCCGATATCCGTACTGGCTTTCATCCAGGAATGGTACGCCTTGTTATGGAATATTTGTATACTTTTGGATAACTTCAAGTCCGTCTCCGCCACAACCGTGATTACCGAGGGCCCAATTTGTCGTTTCTAGACAATGGCATGATCCCCATAATAGGCTTAGTCAATCTTGTAAATGGGCGGTCTTTGTCTTTTACTGATGAAAAGGGACTGAGGTAGCCAAGGTTCACCTTTGTAGCGTAGGAGAGAACGATTTTGTGTATCCCACATTGGTGCATAAAATGAGTCATACCTAGGGCAGAAATGGACTTACCACGGGTGTGGGAGGAATAAGGTCAGAAGGGTATATGTTGTTTTGATAACCACATGTATCTCATGCATCTCTTGCATCGCATGCATACACGCATCATGCTGACCCTGTAGACAACAGAACCTGGGCGACGCTGTTCTAGGCTCGCGGCCTAGTTGGGAAGTACGAAATAACATGGAGTCGCCACCCGATGTGAACCGGGACAAAGATTTAAGGCCGCACTCACCCCTCGTAAGGGAAGACCTCAAACCGTTGGGTTCAGAATGGTCCCTTACTTATGTCACTTGTGATGATATAATTTGTGCAATAAACTAACCGAATCTATTCAACATTCATGCTCAAAGGTACTTAGATCTAACATGCTTTCATCCAAATAATTCCACGCAATGTAACACAACAAGCATATTGAACCATTAAATCAACATGTATAAATCATTACCCAAAGCATCATAAACTAAGAACATGCATAATGAACAACCTAAACATGCTTTAACAAATAAATAACAGACTAAATTAAACCATGCTTTAAATAATAAACAAATAACCTAAAGACTATAACATGCTCAAATACAAATTTGGATGAGACGAGATATGTGTATCTTAAGTAGTACGTGGCATTGTATCCCGAGTGCAGACCATACTACCGTCCATTCGGAATCGGCTATGGAATTTACGTCCGGGTTTCCATCTGATATACCACAAAAGGGAACACATATCCCGCTCATCCAACAATCACATCATGCCTCAAACGACTCTCATGCAATTATATATCCAAATAAATAAAACAAAAATAAAGAAGATAAGTAAAAAAAGGTGCCCTCAGGTCTAACCTCTTTTGTCGTCTAAGAAAGGGCGTTACACGTCCGTTGGAAGGGAGATTGATCCGATGCTTTTCCGATTTGTCTACTCAATGTTTTCCCTCGTTGTTTTGATGCTTGGGCTGCTGTTTTAAGTCCGTTTTGCTGCTGTTTCGCTGCTCCGTTTCAGGTCACTGTTTTGGTGATTTAGTGGACTGTTTTGGGTGATTTTGAAGGCTTATGGGGCTGCGGTTTTGAGGGGTTTTTTGGGGATGTTTATGCAATTTTTTAGTGCTATTTCCGGGTGTGTTTGCTTGGTGAATGGGCAGTTTGTTAATTGGTTAGTGGAGGCAGTGTGTTCGTTAGGTGAATGGGCAGTTTCTTAATTAGTTAGTGGAGGTAGTGTGTTCGTTTGGTGAAGGGGCTGGTGGAGGCTATGGCTAGGCGTGATCTGTTGATGAGTGTTGAGGGGTCTTTAATCATTGAGGGTTGTGGCTGTTACGTGAAATAGGTAGGCTGGTTGAGCGAGTGGCGTGCGCAGGGTGAGCAGGTCTTTGTGGCGTTGGTTTGGCGTGATCTTGTGGCTGTGATGCGTGAGTGTGGCTTGGCAGATGGCGTGAAAGGCTCGTTATGTTGGTTTCTATAATATGTCCCAAACAAAGATTAAGCATATGAAATACTATAAATGAATATATATAAAAGACTTGAAGCATGGCGGAATCATACTTACAAAGCTATGTGATGAAGAAGATGATCAAATGGTGGAAGCTCCAAGTGTTGGAAGATTCGGCCAAGAGGAGGAAGAAGACTTGAAGCTCCAAGCTTTTGTATTCCAAGCTCTTTGATGGTTTCCCTATCACCTCCTTTGATCCCTTGCTTGTGCTAGCAAAAATGGAGATAGAAGATCAAATCTTCCTTTGCCCTTCCATGGAGTTCACGACAATGTGAAGAAATTTGAGAGAGAAAGAGTTTTGTGTAATTGATTTTGTTTTACCAAAATCAATTTATATTTATGTCATAAAATTTATTAAATAATAATAAACTTATGACACAAACCATGCAATGGCTTAGAGTGTCAAACACTCAAACTCCATGCAAAACCTTTGAGTGTAATGCACACTATCACCATGCAATGCCTTATCAATTAAATAATGCATATAATGACAAGTGTCATGTGGGCCCCACACGTTTCCAAATGAAAGTGGGCCCACGTGCCACTCACGCGTTCGGGTTCGATATTTCCGAAATACCGAGCTTACGTCGCGACGTTAATTAAACCGAATTTAAATAAATAATTGCGCCTGGCGAAATTATTATTTACGTCGCTAACGAATTAATTCTAAATTAACTCGTATGCCCGAATTAAAATCTAATTTTAATTTCGCGTCGAAATCGAATTTCGATTATTATATCGAATACAATAATTTTATCGATTAATTCTAAATTAATCGTTCTCTCTCTTAACTAGGCACTTTATCCGAGATAAGTTTCTCCGTAATTAATCCAAGATTAATTAAGTCCGAATCAAATATCATAGGTGAATCTTCAGGAAGCGACCCAAGAGATCTCCGGATATTTTGGCAGTAAATGGTCGTCGGATAATCCGAACACGTACGTACCTCGTACTACGTCTTTACCGATTTACAAGACAAGGTTGGCTTCTAGCAAAGCGCCATGCCTACCCAATTCTCCAGAAATATTCTTATAGGAATATAAGATCTATATCAAGCGTAGTATACCGTAGTATTGCGTACATCGATCCAGTATCGGATGATCACATGTTAGGCCTGGGGCTGGAGATGTGTCTGCCCCGTACGAAACATATATCGGACATCAAGCAACTAGTCTCTTTAAATCGGACAATCCTGACCTGGTCATATTGTCCCGACGGTTGCAACCTTTTATAGAGTACTAGTTCTGTGTCCTGCGTGATCATCACCTCCATATGTCTGAAGTGATACTTCCATCTCGACATCACATCCAGTACACTACGATTCTCGATAAACCCAGAAGAGGTGTACACAGAACCGGTTAAGGTCCCCAACCACCAAAACCAAAGTTTACCGATTGTCGCAAGTACTAGCGATGTAAGTCTCAGGTTAAGACCATATACACCTACCCTGATGCGGCCTCCCATAGACACGCAGACATACTACCAATGGGATTCCGCGGGGTCTATCCAGAGCGAAGCTGTTTTCCGTACCATCGGTAAAACACAACCTCCTATCGCACTTGCATAAGTATCCAATACTTAAATATATGAGAACTATGCCGTTGTGCCCTCACAACGTGCACAAGCGCAATACTAGTCTATTCCGCATTATCGATGTCCGATCTCGATAATACTACGACTAGGGATATTAATGATTAAACCTTTATGGATTGATACTGTCTCATATCATCTCAATCCGGTACTAATCATATGGACTTTCGCCATTTATATATCAAAGTAAATAACATTACAAAACGGCAAAAGGCAATTTCATTATCACATAGTTAATTTTGTACAATAATACAATATCATTTACAAACAGTGACGCTATGGGACATAATGTCTAACAATCTCCCACTTGGCCTATAGCCAGTCACTCAAGCATCTAATACCCGAACTATGTATGTGTCGTTCAAAAACTTGCTGAAGACAGCCTTCGTCAGCGGATCTGCAATGTTTCATCTGATGTGACCTTCTCGACTTTTACATCGCCACGATGTATAATCTCCCGAATCAGATGGTAACGTCGAAGAACATGCTTGGACCGTTGATGAGACCTTGGTTCCTTAGCCTGCGCTATAGCCCCGTTATTGTCACAATACAATGGAACGGGCTCAGCTGCTAACGGAACTACTCCTAATCCGATTAGGAACTTTCGGATCCAAACTGCCTCCTTTGCTGCTTCAGATGCAGCGATGTACTCCGCTTCTGTTGTTGAATCGGCAACAGTATCTTGCTTGGAAGATTTCCAGCTCACTGCTCCGTTATTCAAACAAAAAATGTACCCGGATTGTGACCTGTAGTCATCCTTGTCGGTTTGGAAACTTGCATCGGTATACCCAGATACCGCAAGTTCTCCACCTCCATAAATTAAGAAAGCATCCTTAGTTCGTTTAAGATACTTAAGGATATTCTTAACTGCTATCCAGTGACCTTCACCTGGATCGGCCTGATAGCGACTGCACATGCTCAAAGCATATGAGACATCAGGTCGTGTACATATCATGGCATACATGATCGATCCGACTGCCGAGGCGAACGGTATCCGACTCATGTTGTCTCTCTCTCTTCCTGAGTCTTAGGACACATGTCCTTAGACAGAGAGGTACCACGTACCATTGGAACCAATCCCCTTTTGGATTGTTCCATGTTGAATCGCTTCAACACTTTATCAATGTATGTACTCTGGGAGAGTCCAAGCAGCTTTCTAGATCTATCCCGGTAGATCTTTATTCCAAGAATAAAGGCTGCTTCTCCCAGATCTTTCATGGAGAATTTTAATGAAAGCCAAGCATTTCACCGACGTTAGCATGGGAATGTCATTGCCTATAAGCAATACGTCGTCGACATAAAGGACAATAAAAGTAAGTGCTCTCCCACTAACCTTCTTGTATACACAAGGGTCATCTGCGTTTTGCACGAAATCATATTCTTTTATGATCTCATCAAAACGCTGATTCCATGACCGTGATGCTTGCTTCAATCCATAAATGGATCGATTTAACTTACAAACCTTGTTTGCAAGTCTTGGCACGATAAAACCGTCAGGCTGTTGCATATAAACATCCTCCAAAAGGTTTCCGTTAAGGAAAGCGGTCTTAACGTCCATCTGCCATATCTCGAAGTCGAAATATGCAGCTATTGCAAGCATTATCCGAATGGATTTAATCATGGCAACGGGTGAGAAGGTTTCGTCATAATCAATACCATATTGTTGACGATACCCCTTCGCTACAAGCCTAGCTTTGTACGTTTGAACGTTGCCATCCATGTCGGTCTTCTTCTTGAAGATCCATCTGCATCCAATAGGCTTTACGCCTTCTGGTGCATCAACCAGTGTCCAAACTTGGTTGGCGTACATGGAATCCATCTCGGACTTCATGGCTTCTTGCCATAAAGCGGAATCGATATTTTGTATCGCTTCCTCATACGTAGCCGGCTCATTATCCTCAATAAGATTAATATCTACATGAGGTGAGATCAGGAACCCATACCTCTCAGGTACTGTTCTGACTCTCTCCGACCTACGCGGTCCTTGTGTATGTGAAGTTTGTGGTACAGACTCATCCCGGACGGTCTGTTCTTGTTCCGTCGTTGATTCATTGCCAGGAACAGTATCACTACGATCTTCATCGAGTTCTACTTTCCTCCCACTTACCACTGCATTTATAAAATCCTTCTCAAGGAAAAATGCATGTAGAGCAACAAATACTTTGTTCTCTTGCGGGTGATAGAAGTAATATCCTTTGGTTTCCCTAGGATATCCTACGAAAAGGCATTTATCAGATTTGGGTTCAAGTTTGGTACCTTCCAAACGTTTAACATATGCCCAGCATCCCCAAATCTTCAGGAAAGAGAAACCTGGTTTCCTTCCTGTCCATATCTCATATGGAGTCTGTTCAACAGACTTCGACGGTACCTTATTCAAAATAAGTATAGCACTGTTTAATGCGTATCCCCAGAAGGATATTGGTAGCTCAGTGCGACTCATCATTGACCTTACCATGTCCAACAAGGTGCGGTTTCTCTCCGTTCGGACACACCGTTTAATTGCGGTGTTCCAGGAGGAGTCCACTGTGAAAGAATACCATATTCTTTCAAGTAATCTTGAAACTCATAACTTAAGTATTCGCCACCACGGTCTGACCGTAATGTCTTAATACTCTTCCCTTTGTTTTTTCTTCTCCACTTCGTGTCGAAACTCTTTGAATTTCTCAAAAGTTTCCGACTTGTGTCTCATAAGATACACATAACCGTAACGAGATGCATCATCTGTAAAGGTTACGAAGTAGTGAAATCCACCTCTAGCCTGGCTAGACATGGGCCCGCATACGTCAGTATGAACGAGAGCCAACAGTTCTGTGGCACGTTCACCTTTACCGCTAAAAGGTGATTTAGGCATTTTGCCTAAAAGACAAGATTCGCAGACGTCATATGAATTGGGATCAAATTCGTCCAAGTACCCACTCTTTGAAAGTGTGGATATGCGAGTCTTGTTGATGTGTCCTAGACGACAATGCCACATATAAGCTTCATCTTTTAGATTACTCCTTTTGAGCCTTTTGTTTGTCATTTTAGGAGATTCATTTATATTCAAAATATAAAGACCGTTATTTGCAACAGCTGTGCAAATTTCTGCATCATTTTTATATAAATAACACCCGTGTTTCTAATACAAAAGTGTAACCCTGCTGGGTAACAAGATACAGATATAATATTCCTAGTTAAACTAGGTACAAAATAACAGTTCAAAGTTTAAGTACATGCCCTGAGGGCAGTTCTAAAACAAAAGTCCCTACGGCCAAAACAGCAACTGGTGTTCCGTTTCCGACCCGTAGATCCATCTCCCCCGATGCCAGCACCTGCTATCATGCAGATCCTGCACATCAGTACAAATATGAGCACCACAACCAGAATCAAAAATCCAATTTTAAAACTAGAAGTATTCATATTTATCTCAATAACAAACATACCAGAGGCGATAGCCTTGCCAGCCTTGATATCCTCCCTCTGCCCTTTGCCCATTCGGCAGTCACGTTTCCAGTGACCCCTCTTGCCGCAGTTAAGGCAGATGTCGCGAGATTTGTCCTTTGGCTTCCTAGAAGCCACTGTCAACTTGCCTTTGCCCTTCTTCTTAAACTTTTTCTTCCTCGCACCTCCAATTGCCTTGGGCCCAGCCCTTGGCGCATGAGAGGTCGATGCATAATGCGCCTCGCGCTTGCTCCCCTTTAGGAGTTCCTTTTCGGACTCCTTCAGCACGGACAACAACTCTCCGAGAGTGTCGTCAGTATCCATCAACTTATAGTTGATGATGATTTGTTTCCAAGTATCGGGCAGCGATTGTAATATCATATCATCGTCAGCTCTGCCTCCAAGACAATGCCCATATTGGCTAACTCATCTATGTCAGCGATCATTTGAGTCCCGTGGGCCTCAACTGATGCGCCGTCTGTCATCCGGGAGCGGAAGAGTTTCCTTACTAGCTCGTACCTCTTCATCCGCTTGTTAGTGCGGTGAAGATCACGCAATCTTGCCATCATGTTATAGGGATCCAAGTCCCTATTCTGGCGTCTGAAATGCTGGGTCATTGCAGCTAGCATATTGACTGAGCTTGGTCACAATCATCACTATGAGTTTTCCATAACTCTAGCTCCAGTGGCTCAGTGGGTTTAGGCAGGAGAGGTCTCTGAATAGTATACAGCACCCTCTCAGCCCCAAGCACTATCTTGAGGTTCATTTCCCAGTCGGCAAAGTTTGTCCCTTTGAAGACATTATCGCCCATGATTATGTCGCGGATATTACCTTTGCCAATCATCTTGACGACTATAGTCCAACTATAAAGTCAACGATGTTATGGGTACAGTCAAACTGTTACAAGTAAAATAACAATATATTAGTCCAACTAATTTTTAAAATATTGACGAAATAATTTTGAAAGATGTGTAAGGCTAAATATCTGAACGAAATTGCAAATTCAATAATAGCCTCCCACTATTTTCTTCAAGTCTCTAACCCTCTGTAGAGGACTCGGGAAATCGAATTTCCTAGTGGGCTAGGATCCCATTAAATAACACACAACCTTGACTTTGGCCAATAAAAATTGTATGCTATTTAACTTAGGTAGATCTCCATGATCAATTGGATCTCATCCAATTCCTAGATCCGGTTAGGTGGACATCCAAGTCCGAAACATATGTATAATGTCAATATATCCATACATTTTCCTAACCCTATCCTCTGAATCATCTAGGCCTTGGCTTTGGCCAAAAACAAACCTAATGATTCCAGTTAAGCGGGACCCATTGACGAGGAAAGTTTCGTAATCAATGTCATTGGACAAAAAGTGACCTTGACTTTGGCCAATAAAAATCACGATTTGGACAAGACACCGATATGCAACAAAACTCTCATGATTCAAGTACATCCTTGATTGACAAAGGTCTTGACTTTGGTCAAAAACAACCAATGCCAACTTCGGATCTTGAACAAGAATCATTCAATGGAAGGATATTTGCTTAATATAATTGAGGGATTTTCGCGTAATTGGCAACCAATTTATTTATCTTTGTTAGGTCTCATCATCATACACCTTAAGCATGCTTCTAAAACATCATAAAGCGCGTAAAGTAAATTAATAGTGATATGCGGATGGATATATAAACAACTTGTTCCTAGAACAATCACTCCACTCACTCCTCTCTCCCGCTAGCACTATTCTACTTCTACCCAATTACATAATACAATAAGAGAAACCTCATTTACATTGAGGGGAATTAGGTGAGAAGAGAATACAAAGAGATAAAGAGATAAGGCTGGACACGCAGGTCCAATTTATAAATTCCAAATTTACAATAATTTCTAAAATTACCCTTTCCCTTCTAATATCCATCCGATATACACTATTCATTCATCACATACATATATTCAAACAAGACATGCTTCTACAACCAATCTAATAATCCAATTAATTAGTCTTTGTTTAAGTGATCATCCAATGTTCAAACAACGGTTTGATTTTGCGCGAGTCCAACTCGATTGAGAATAAGTACATAAGGTGAATTCGCGAATTATATCGAACTACTTATTAAATCTGATTTAATTCGTATTCAATACTAATTCATTTATTTAATTCCAAATTAAATGTTTACACTTTTAATGTGCTTTAAAGACTTAGATTCTAAATCTAATTCTATTGGGTCTCAAAGCCCAACTAACATCCAATGTTTAATTTAATTCAAGTCAAATGGGCTTTCAATTGATTTATTAAGGCTTGGGCTTTGGTCAATGTGGGTCAAACCCAATTACCAAGCCCAAATAAGGAATCACCCTTAAAAGCCATAAAACCAATTTTAAGCCCATAAGGCCCAATTAAATTATTAAAGCCCATTATATTATATTTGGACTTAATGCAGTGATTTAGGCCCAAATTGGATCCAATCCTTTTGGCCCAAATCAACTTGGTCCAACCAAGCCCATTATGCCCAAATACAATATTAAAAGCCCATTCACCAATTAAGCCCATTAATTAAATTTAATATTCCAAACATTAAAGTCCAATTAATTAAAGTGTAATACCAAGATTAATACATTAAACCAAATATTTCAAAAAACCCATTAAATTTATTAATCATGTATTTTGCAAAATAAATGTCCAACATTAATTTTATCAAAAATCAACTCCATTTCATGTCCTTGTAGATGGGCCAAGGTAAGTTTTTTGTGTCGATTTGTTTTTCAATCCGATTGAATTACTAATCTACGTCCCGTATACGTTCTAAGTTATCCAATGATCTTAAACACAAAAAATTCCAATACATCAAATGTAACATCACATTCGGCCAAGGCATAGATTTGGGGGAAAAATCATCCAATGCATTTTTCATAAAATTGATTTCATATTATGTCATATAACATACATATAAGCATACTCATTCATCAAATTTCACAAGAACATGCTTCAATCAATTTTAAACCCAAATTTTAACCTAAAGTATTTCATGCTTAAACCTAGCTCAAGGATACCATTGTTGGTTTCTATAATATGTCCCAAACAAAGATTAAGCATATGAAACTATACTATAAATGATATATAAAAGACTTGAAGCATGGCGGAATCATTTTACAAAGCTATGTGATGAAGAAGATGATCAAATGGTGGAAGCTCCAAGTGTTGGAAGATTCGGCCAAGAGAGGAAGAAGACTTGAAGCTCCAAGCTTTTGTATTCCAAGCTCTTTGATGGTTTCCCTATCACCTCCTTTGATCCCTTGCTTGTGCTAGCAAAAATGGAGAATAGAAGATCAAATCTTCCTTTGCCCTTCCATGGAGTTCACGGCAATGTGAAGAAATTTGAGAGAGAAAGAGTTTTGTGTAATTGATTTTGTTTTACCAAAAATCAATTTATATTTATGTCATAAAATTTATTAAATAATAATAAACTTATGACACAAACCATGCAATGGCTTAGAGTGTCAAACACTCAAACTCCATGCAAAACCTTTGAGTGTAATGCACACTATCACCATGCAATGCCTTATCAATTAAATAATGCATATAATGACAAGTGTCATGTGGGCCCCACACGTTTTCCAATGAAAGTGGGCCCACGTGCACTCACGCGTTCGGTTTGATATTTCCGAAATACCGAGCTTACGTTGCGACGTTAATTAAACCGAATTAAATAAATAATTGCGCCTGGCGAAATTATTATTTACGTCGCTAACGAATTAATTCTAAATTAACTCGTATGCCCGAATTAAAATCTAATTTTAATTTCGCGTCGAAATCGAATTTCGATTATTATATCGAATACAATAATTTTAAATCGATTAATTCTAAATTAATCGTTCTCTCTCTTAACTAGGCACTTTATCCGAGATAAAGTTTCTCTCGTAATTAATCCAAGATTAATTAAGTCCGAATCAAATATCATAGGTGAATCTTCAGGAAGCGACCCAAGAGATCTCCGGATATTTTGGCAGTAAATCCGGTCGTCGGATAATCCGAACACGTACGTACCTAGTACTACGTCTTTACCGATTTACAAGACAAGGTTGGCTTCTAGCAAAGCGCCATGCCTACCCAATTCTCCAGAAATATTCTTATAGGAATATAAGATCTATATCAAGCGTAGTATACCGTAGTATTGCGTACATCGATCCAGTATCGGATGATCACATGTTAGGCCTGGGGCTGGAGATGTGTCTGCCCCGTACGAAACATATATCGGACATCAAGCAACTAGTCTCTTTAAATCGGACAATCCTGACCTGGTCATATTGTCCCGACGGTTGCAACCTTTTATAGAGTACTAGTTCTGTGTCCTGCGTGATCATCACCTCCATATGTCTGAAGTGATACTTCCATCTCGACATCACATCCAGTACACTACGATTCTCGATAACCCAGAAGAGGTGTACACAGAACCGGTTAGGTCCCCAACCACCAAAACCAAAGTTTACCGATTGTCGCAAGTACTAGCGATGTAAGTCTCAGGTTAAGACCATATACACCTACCCTGATGCGGCCTCCCATAGACACGCAGACATACTACCAATGGGATTCCGCGGGGTCTATCCAGAGCGAAGCTGTTTTCCGTACCATCGGTAAAACACAACCTCCTATCGCACTTGCATAAGTATCCAATACTTAAATATATGAGAACTATGCATTGTGCCCTCACAACGTGCACAAGCGCAATACTAGTCTATTCCGCATTATCGATGTCCGATCTCGATAATACTACGACTAGGGATATTAATGATTAAACCTTTATGGATTGATACTGTCTCATATCATCTCAATCCGGTACTAATCATATGGACTTTCGCCATTTATATATCAAAGTAAATAACATTACAAAACGGCAAAAGGCATTTCATTATCACATAGTTAATTTTGTACAATAATACAATATCATTTACAAACAGTGACGCTATGGGACATAATGTCTAACACGTTAGTGGAGCAGGCTTGTTAGACGTGGCTTCAACGTGAGTGGAAGGTGAGGTCAGTTGGCTAAGTGCGTTTTTGAGGGGCTGCTTGGATCGGTGGGGATGTGTGGTGTTGTTCACGTAAAAGGAATTAAGGATTGGTGTGAAGTCAGGGGACGTGTGGTGAGGTCGCTTGAGGGCTGAAGCGGTGAGGTTGGTTTATGTGTCTGGTGGTCAGTTTGGCGCGAGTGATCTCATAGGCCAAGGGTTGCCGAGGGTGAGGCAATTTGAGAGAGGCTGTGCGTATGGATGAGTGAATTTTAGGGTTTATTATCTTTGTATTTTTGTGAGGATCAGCCAGCCCGGGTTTTGAATGTGTGGAGAGGGGTTATTTTTATAGGCAAGGGGATGGGTTTTACCTTGTTGGGGAAGGAATAGGATTTGTGAGATATTTTTAATTTAGTATGTGATAAGGAAATCTTTTAATTAGGGGAATTGATTTGATTTGTTCTTTTTAATTAAGGATATGATTTATTTAAATTGGTAGGTGATTTAATTAAATTAGGAATGTGATTTATTTTAGTTAGGAATGTCATTAATGGAATTTAATTTGAATATTTTAATTTGGGAAATGAATTTTAATTTGGGACATGTGTTTTATTTAATTTAATTGGATTTATTTAGTTTGTGACATGTATTTTAAATGTTTTAATTATTTAATTTGTGAGTTGTTTTAATGGGTTTGGTGTGTGTTTTAAAACAGAGGTCCAACAAGCAACCCGAAGCCAAACAACGAGGTTAAATCCAACGAAAATTCCATTTTCCAACTTTACCCTTCCAACGTCCGTTTCCCGCGACTTTCTTGACTAAAGAGGTGGTTGCCTCCATACGAGACTCATCATTGGGCTAATGTGTAAAAATGCAATGCCTACAGTCGCCCCCACTTTGATGGGACTTGTGCAGTGTGTGACAATGACAATCCTATCAAAGTACGTGCAATGCATAATTTACTTACCTGGCTCGCCAGCTGTCACCTGGTCTGCCTGCTGCTTTGAACTGAGTTGATATGGTGGCGAGGTGCCTCGACCCCTGGGCTTTGTTCTTGAACCACCGAATGTGAACTGTGTTGATGATGCAGTGGGCCCTCGACCCTGGGACGCATCCCGGAATTGCAATTGATGTGTGGGCCCTCGACCCTGGGACACATCTTAAAAGTGATGATGAATGAATTCTTGGCTTGCCAGCTGCCACCTGACTTGCCTGCTGTTTTGAACTGAATTGATATGATGGCGAGGTGCCTCGACCTCTGGGCTTTGTTCCCGAACCACCGAATGTGAACTGTGATGATGATGCAGTGGGCCCTCGACCCTGTGACTCATTCTCGAAACTGATGCTGATATGGGCCTCGCCCCCATGCTGACTCTAATGTGGGCCTCGCCCCATGCTGATACTGATATGGGCCTCGCCCCAAACGGATACTGATGTAGGCCTCGCCCCCATGCTGATACTGATACGGGCCTCAGCCCTGGGACTCATCCCCAAAACTACTACTCGTATGTTGCTGATTCTGGTTGGCTTGTCTTTGCCGCTTTCTCTTTGTCTTCTTTGAAACCTGTGAAAAACAAAACAAACACAAAAAAGAATGCAAAATATGTTACGTGTATGCATGCATGCATGAATGATTTCCTATTCTGATGGGTTAGGTCTTCCTTGTGCTCCTCGGTGATTGCTCAGTCTTATCTGTGGTCTCATGATTCAATATCTTATTATGTCCTTGCTTCACGATGTGGTAGACTGGTCACCCCCAGTCTTGGTTTTAGCTTTCTGCTCTCCGCTGTTTGCACTTGGTCAAGATGAACCACATGGTGGGGCCTTCAATATCATCATGCTATGTCACATGCTACGAAATAGTCCCAATAGTTATACATATCATTGTCCTCAAAGAATGCTTAGTAATGAAACCAGAGAACCTTCAAAACATTCGATGCAATTCAAATCCAAGTCTTTGAACAAATGATCTATGCCAGACTCAAAGTGTGTGTGTGCAAAGGTTCTTTTGCGGATTCATCCCCAGGTAAGCTAACTCAATGATTTCGTTTCAAAAATCGGGATCGATGGGTCAAACCAACCTAGATGTCTCAATTATGCCTGCAGTTTGCTTTTCTGGGCTCAATGTGGTATGGTTTTCTTTCTCTTTCTCTGTCTCTTTTTTTTTTCTTTTATTTTGAACTTCAATTTTTTCTTTTTTTTCTTTTTTTCAACACACCTACCCTTTAAGGTAGCATTTCTCCTCATGGTGGTCCTAATACTCGCCCATGGGTAGCTTCACGCTTATCGGTTATAGGTGGTTCAATTCTTTTCTTTAGAGACTTTTCTTTTAATTTCAACCATACCACACATCATAACACAAGCAAATCAAGATAGACATCTAAGCAAACGGTCATTCACCGACCTACAATTTCTTCAACTAGTCACCTTGCCAACTACTCAGGTTTTCACCGCTAAGAACCTATAGTGAAGTGCTTACGAGTCTAACATAGATTAATCATTCAAAGTATCAGATAAAAGCACATCAAGAGTTTATCGTTTCTAAGGTTTCACCTTAAAGCAATCAATTTCATCATCGGACTTATGCCTAACTATTAGGACTAAGAACATAAATTTTTTTTTTTTTCTTTTGTTTTTCTTTTTGTTTTTCTTTTTGTTTTTTTTTTCTCTTTTTTTTTTTGTTTTTTCCCTTTTTTTTGGCCCACCAATGGTCTTTCTCTCATTGCCGTAAGGTTTTCTGTTCCTCGATTTCCTTTTCCCCGATATCAATGTTCGCTAAACTCTTCTTGACAAGCCCCTCTTTTTCTAACCCAACGGATATTTATGATGGCTTTTAAGACACGAGGGTTAACATGATTCATGTATGCATGAGATGCATGTGATGTATGAGACATAATATGCATGGGGTAATAAAAAGCATAAAAGGTGGCCCCTATAGGTCATACAACTATGGTTCACATGTGGGTTTACAGGAGTGTGGACAAAGGCTCTCGTTTGACGAATGATTACCCACAACTAGGTCTCCCCACTCAAGGGTTCAAGCGACCAAGTGAGTGCACCTTTTTTATACCTTACGGTACGTGCCAACGAGTTACGGTGTGTGACTAACTGTCGAATGGATTTCTCATTGTAGATTCCCCAGAGGGAGGGTGGAGCGAGGCTCTCTTAAGTACCCAAGCCCCTTAGGCTCTTATCGCTTGGTGTCAAGAATAAACAACGAGTCCTCCAAACTAGTATGTCACAACGAGCTACAAGTAATGATTTATCTAGGTATCTTCACAGCTTTTCCTTATGAAAAGGTAGTGAGTGAAGAAAGACATCCAACCATTACCTAGCCTTAACAATGCTTTTGATTACACCCATTTCAACTCACTATCGAAACGATTAACTAAAGCACAAATCATAAATATCACAAGACATGATTTCGGGGCCGATTCAAAATATCCCCAGTGGAGTCGCCAGACTGTAGACAACAGAACCTGGGCGACGCTGTTCTAGGCTCGCGGCCTAGTTGGGAAGTACGAAATAACATGGAGTCGCCACCCGGTGTGAACCGGGACAAAGATTTAAGGCCGCACTCACCCCTCGCAAGGGAAGACCTCAAACCGTTGGGTTCGGAATGGTCCCTTACTTATGTCACTTGTGATGATATAATTTGTGCAATAAACTAACCGAATCTATTCAACATTCATGCTCAAGGTTACTTAGATCTAACATGCTTTCATCCAAATAATTCCACGCAATGTAACATAACAAGCATATTGAACCATTAAATCAACATGTATAAATCATTACCCAAACGCATCATAAACTAAGAACATGCATAATGAACAACCTAAACATGCTTTAACAAATAAATAACAGACTAAATTAAACCATGCTTTAAATAATAAACAAATAACCTAAAAACTATAACATGCTCAAATACAAATTTGGATGAGACGATATATGTGTATCTTAAGTAGTACGTGGCATTGTATCTCGAGTGCAGACCATACTACCGTCCATTCGGAATCGGCTATGGAATTTACGTCCGAGTTTCCATCCGATATACCACAAAAGGGAACACATATCCCGCTCATCCAAAAATCACATCATCAGCCTCAAACGACTCATATATGCAATTATATATCCAAATAAATAAAACAAAAATAAAGAAGATAAGTAAAAAAAGGTGCCCTCCAGGTCTAACCTCTTTTGTCGTCTAAGAAAGGGCGTTACACGTCCGTTGGAAGGGAGATTGATCCGATGCTTTTCCGATTTGTCTACTCAATGTTTTCCCTCGTTGTTTTGATGTTGGGGCTGCTGTTTTAAGTCCGTTTTGCTGCTGTTTCGCTGCTCCGTTTCAGGTCACTGTTTTGGTGATTTAGTGGACTGTTTGGTGATTTTGAAGGCTTATGGGGCTGCGGTTTTGAGGGGTTTTTTGGGGGTGTTTATGCAGTTTTTTAGTGCTGTTTAGGGTGTGTTTGCTTGGTGAAGGGGCAGTTTGTTAATTGGTTAGTGGAGGCAGTGTGTTCGTTTGGTGAATGGGCAGTTTCTTAATTAGTTAGTGGAGGTAGTGTGTTCGTTTGGTGAAGGGGCTGGTGGAGGCTATGGCTAGGCGTGATCTGTTGATGAGTGTTGAGGGGTCTTTAATCGTTGAGGGTTGTGGCTGTTACGTGAAACAGGTAGGCTGGTTGAGCGAGTGGCGTGCGCAGGGTGAGCAGGTCTTTGTGGCGTTGGTTTGGCGTGATCTTGTGGCTGTGATGCGTGAGTGTGGCTTGGCAGATGGCGTGAAAGGCTCGTTAGTGGAGCATGCTTGTTAGACGTGGCTTCAACGTGAGTGGAAGGTGAGGTCAGTTGGCTGAGTGCATTTTTGAGGGGCTGCTTGGATCGGTGGGGATGTGTGGTGTTGTTCACGTGAAGGGAATTAAGGATATGGTGTGAAGTCAGGGGACGTGTGGTGAGGTCGCTTGAGGGCTGAAGCGGTGAGGTTGGTTTATGTGTCTAGTGGTCAGTTTGGCGCGAGTGATCTCATGGGCCAAGGGTTGCCGAGGGTGAGGCAATTTGAGAGAGGCTGTGCGTATGGATGAGTGAATTTTAGGGTTTATTCTCTTTGTATTTTTGTGAGGATCAGCCAGCCCGGGTTTTGAATGTGTGGAGAGGGGTTATTTTTATAGGCAAGGGGATGGGTTTTACCTTGTTGGGGAAGGAATATGATTTGGTGAGATATTTTAATTTAGTATGTGATAAGGAATCTTTTAATTAGGGGAATTGATTTGATTTGTTCTTTTTAATTAAGGATATAATTTATTTAAATTGGTAGGTGATTTAATTAAATTAGGAATGTGATTTATTTTAGTTAGGAATGTCATTTATGGAATTTAATTTGAATATTTTAATTTGGGAAATGAATTTTATTTGTGACATGTGTTTTATTTAATTTAATTGGATTTATTTAGTTTGTGACATGTATTTTAAAATGTTTTAATTATTTAATTTGTGAGATGTGTTTTAATGGGTTTGGTGTGTTTTAAAACAGAGGTCCAACAAGCAACCCGAAGCCAAACAACGAGGTTAAATCCAACGAAAATTCCATTTTCCAACTTTACCCTTCCAACGTCCGTTTCCCGCGACTTTCATGACTAAAGAGGTGGTTGCCTCCATACGAGACTCATCATTGGGCTAATGTGTAAAAATACAATGCCTACAGACCCCTTGTCTTAAAAGCCGTCATAGATAGTCGTTGGGTTAGAGAAGAAGGAAAACTTATCAAGAAGAGGTTAGCAAGCATGGATGCGTCAAGCAGTGAAGGTTCCCGCATGGATCAATTGGAGACCAACATCACCAAAATTACCGAGCAACTACAAGCTTTGACCAACACTATTGCCAATCTGACAGTACCCCGCACAGTGGGAATAGAAAACAATGAGGATGGAAGGTGTGAGGAGCTCCCGAATAGGGTGAGTGAAGAAATCCTTATTTTTGATGATGACATGGCTGAGTATGCCGCGGGAAGGATAGTCGGGCCTCAGTCAGATTTACAAAAACTCAGAGAACAAGTAGAGTCAGTTACCCGCAAGATAAAAGGGAAAGTATGAAGATCTATTAGACTATAAAGCGATGACTTTCGAAGAACAGCTGCCTCCCCAGTTTAAGATGCCTGACATAGCCAAGTTCAATGGAAACAGAGATCCTATGGTCCATCTCCGAAAATATATTTCAGTGATGAGTTCAGTGGGTTTGTCGAAGCGCCAGGTGCAGAAGATGTTTGGGATGTCACTGGAAGGGGCGCCCTTAGTATGGTATCACGGCCTGGAGATAAAGGTCAGGGATGACTGGAGGGCATTAGCGGAGGCCTTTCTGAACCAATATGTCACGGACATTGAGATAGACTTGTCACTCCGTGACCTAGAAAAACCAAACAGAAGCTAGAATAAACCTTCAAAGATTATGTGGATCGTTGGAGAAGCCAGCTCTTGAAGATGCAGACACGACCCTCAGAAAATGACCAGATTAAGATGATCATTAAGGGCACCAAGCCCTCCATTTATAACAACCTGAGAAGGATGACCTCCATGATTAGCGACTTTCGACAGTTAAGAGAAACTGTCATGGATATCGAGAAGAAGAAGCCGAGAACAGAAAATTTTACGGCCAGAATAGAAAGACCATTGGGGGGCCTTAAGGGACCAAGCTCGCTCCTGGTGAGGTCGCCGCCGTTAGAAACATGTGATTCTCTAATTTTGGTAGACCTTTGTCAAAGGTGTTTGAAAAGCTGAAGTTGCAATGACTCCTAAAACCCTTAGAACCTAAACCACTTCCAAACCATGTGCCACGCCACCGACGACTAAACCTATAATGTCACTTCCATCAATAAAAAGGCCACGAAACTGACAACTGCACCCACCTTAGGCATGAGATCCAAGACCTCATTGACACCTATAAGATATCTGACCCAGAAAAAGAACAACCCAACACACACGGAAACCCTCTACCCAACTACCACTCTATTCCACCACCCACCTACATGATCAACTTCGGCCTGCCTGAAAGCTTTATCCTCCAAAAAACCAAGCTTCTTGCATGGGGATATAGGATAGCAGCAGTGATGATGAAATAGAGCAGGTGAGAGATTTCTCGGAAAACTTCTCGAGCAGTGACGAAGAGGAGGTAAAAGGGGATGACTCGCAGTAGATGTTTTTACAGTGATGTAATGGAGAAAGGCAAAGAAGTGCTAAAAGAAGGCCGAGAGGTGATAGAGAATACAGATAACACCGAGGGGGATATTGTGTTGCGTCAATTGAAAAAGACACGGGCATAGGTGAGCATATGGGAGTTATTATGGGCCTCTCAAGAGCACATGCGTGCTTTGGTAGAAGCTCTAAGCAAGATAATGGTACCTGAAGATGCAAACCCGATGATGTTCGTAGGGTCGGTACAGAAAGAGGGTAGGCAAATGATAACATTCTCTGAAGAAGAGCTCCCGATGGAAGGGAGAAATCACAATAAACCACTATTTATAAAATCGAAAGTAAGAGACAAGAAGACATCTTGTGTGATGGTGGATGATGGCTCATCTATCAATGTGTGCCATTTGAAGATCCTGTCAAGGTTGGGTATGCGGACAACAGATTTAAGCCCCTCCAGCATGACTATCAAAGCATATGACGATAGAAAATGGGGAGTGGAAGGTACTTTCGTCACAGTAGTCAAAGTGGGCTCGATAGAAGACGAGGTGGAGTTCATAGTACTTGATATCCCAACTACATTTGCTCTGTTATTAGGGAGGCCATGGTTTTATAGACTCGGGGCCGTGCCATCCACTTTGCACCAGGTTATTAAGTTCCCGTATGGAGAGGAAGTCATCACCATCAGAGCTGAAGTAGACAATGTTGTGGCTGTTTTAGACATATAGCCTTTCACAAGGTTCCAAGTGGCGGCAAACTTCGAATAACGGGTGGACCCTAAAGTGTCCAAAATCATGGAAAGAATGAAATATGAGACAGGCACAGGTTTGAGTGCTAGAGGCCAGGGAGTAAGAGCACTGTCAGATTTCAAGGGACAAACCACTAAGAGATGATTGGGGTATGAATCCGATGGGAATGAGCCGAAGACCAAGAAAAAAAAAAAGGATGAAGCTGATGGAATACTTTGTAAAAGCCACAAGGTATCAAGGAGAGCCTGAACCCGTAGAAGTCAATGGGATCATAGTACCGGGATTCGAAATCTTCAAGGATGTGATGGGCAAAGAACCATAGGCAGAGGAAGTTGCAAAAGAGGAAGATAAATGGGAAGAACAATTACTACAGTTGGAGAATCTGACGCTCGAGGAAAGGAAGAAGACGGAAGAAGACAAGACTGCAAATTATGATGTTTTTCCTGACTTATTTAATTGTGATCCTGCATTTATTTATAATAAAGACATTGATTTTGCTTACTTGTTCCAATCTTTTTTTGTTAGTCTGCATCATAACATGCATATCATGAGCATATTTGACATTGACTCAACAAAGACAAATGCATTTAATCTTGGTACATGTGAAAACCCCAAAGAAATTTCAATTGCAAGTGAGGTTACCTCTCATGAGCAGAAAGAATTAGAGAGAATATTAATAAAATATGCAAGAGTATTTGCCTGGTCCTATGAAGACATGCCAGGAGTGGACATGGGTATTGCCCAGCACATGATACCAACTTATCTGAACATGAGACCAGTAAAATAAAAGCTCCGAATAATAAGGCCAGAATGGGCCGAAAAGGTTAGGGAAGTGTAGGCACTGCATTTCTGCATATAAGTCCCTGTGATGAGTCTCATTTGGAGACACTACTTTTTAAGTCACGGAAGTCGCGGTAAACGGACGTCGGAAGGGGAAATTCAGAATAAGCATGTCATCAGATTCATTTCACAAGTTCATTGTTTTCGTTCGTGCTGCGTTCGTGACCGCGTTCGAACGTCAAGCAGATTACGGGCGTTCGTGTAGCATTCGAATCGGCGTTCGAACGGTGTCGTATTTCTAGTTTTGCTGCTAGCCTCACACCCAAGCCCAATTATCCAACCAAAGCCCATAAAACACATCCAATTAATAAAACACATATTTAACACATGGTGAAATTAAAACAAATCTAAAAAATCATATACCAAATTAAAATAAACCAAACAAAGTATAAAATATATCCCTACCTAAATAAAACAAATCATGTCCCCCAATGAAATATTAGACTTTCCTTGTTAAACACTAATTGATTTATTCCTTTTTGAACAAGATTTAACCCTAGCCTTTGCCTATAAAAAGAAGCCTCCACGACACTTCCAAGGGGCTAGCACATTGATACAAAACCACAACAATTCTGCAAGGCATTAACACCCTAGTTCATGCACACAAGAAATCCCCCTAAACCACCGAAAACAAGAGTCCCATACAGCCCATGACCTGCACGTAAATCCCCATGAAACCAGCCCTTCTATTCACCGAAAATCAGCCCTCAAACAGTCCCTGCAACCACCGAAACAGTCCCTTAAAATAGACCCAAACAGCAGCCATATTACCGCACAAAACAACCCCAAAACACTAGCCTAAATTACCAAACACAGTAATTGAAATAAAGCAACAAAACATCAACGAAACGGAGGGAAAACAGCAGCCCGAACAGCGAAGCAGCGAAGGGAAATATTGAACCAGTGAACCGGAAGAGTTGCGGAGCATCCACCATTCCGACGACCGTGTACGGTACTTCCGAAAGTCGACATAAAAGGTTAGACCTGAGATGTGTTTGATTGAATGTGAGATGTGTTCCGAAAGCCGCGCCGGACGATGTATATTCGGTTGAATGTGAGATGTGTTCAATCGGGTATACGCAGTCCGTTATTGTTGTCTTTATTTCTTATATGCATTGTGTTATTAGCGCATGGGCATAGTAAGTGCGATTAAAGGTCCTCTATTTTGAGGGGTTAAAATCCTTTACCACGATGCTTTGCCGCGCCGGACGAGGTACACATGATTGGATGAGAATGAGTTCAATCGGACACGTGAGGTCCTACATTGTTGATTTGTTTGTCTATGTATGTGTTGCATGCATCAGGTCTGGTTCCGTTCGAACGCGTTCTCGAACGCTATACGAACGCGAACCTTTTGTTTACCGTTCTAACACGTTTTCGAACACTACTCGAACGCGTACACATTTTCGCAGTTTTATCATGCATCAGGTCTGGTTCTGTTCGAATGTGTTCTCGAATGCTATACGAACGCGAACCTTCTGTTTACCGTTCGAACGTGTTTTTGGATGCTACTCGAACGTGCACGCATTTTCTTAGTTTAATCATGCATCAGGTCTGGTTCCGTTCGAATGTGTTCTCGAACGCTATACGAACGCGAACCTTCTATTTACCGTGCGAACGCGTTTACGAATGCTACACGAACGCACACACACTGAACTGAGTCATTTTCATCATATTCTATGCGTAATTTCCCCTATCAGTTATCCCTTTGTATTACGAATCTGATTGCCTCTTTTCATTACGCATGATTGTGCAATTGCCATTTATTTGTATTCCCCACATGTCTGAGTACAATGTGCTTATTAAGTTGTATGCTTGCCGTATGTTAATTTATCTTTATGCATGCAAATTCGGACATAGATTATATACAAATAGGTTGTATGCAAACATGAAAAATATGTTATATGAACTTAGATATGAGCTTTGTACTTATGCATGCGTACTTAGGAGTAAATTATCCTTGGAAATAAATATTGCTTAGGCTTGGTTGAATTATCGCACAAATCATTTTATTACAAGTGGCATAAGTAAGGGACCATTCCGAACCCAATGGTTTGAGGTCTTCTCTTGCGAGGGGTGAGTGCAACCTTAAATCTTTATCCCGATTCATACCGGGTGGTGACTCCATCATTCTCCAATTTAGTCCCCCGCAGGCCACTCCGCACTCCCAACCGGGCCGCGAGCCCGGAACAGCATGCGTCGCCCAGTTTCTTTGTTCCCATAGTCTGGCGACTCCACTGGGGATAGAGAATTGTCCCCGAAATAATGTCTTGTAATATTATGATTCGTACTTTAATTAATCGTGTCTATTGTGGGTTAAAAGAGGTTTAATCAAAGGCACTTTTAAGGCTAGGTAATGGTTTGGTGTCTTCCTTCACTCACTACCTTTCTAAAAGGAAAAGTTGTGAAGGCACCTAGATAATCATTTACTTGTAGCCTATTGTGATGGACTAATTTGGAGGACTCGTTGTTTATTCCTGTCACCAAGCGATAAGAGCCTAAGAGGCTAGGGTACTTAAGTGAGCCTTGCTCTACCCTCCCTCTGGGGAATCTACAAGAAATCCATTTGACAGTCAGTCATACACCATAGCTCGTTGGCACGTACCTTAGTGTATAAAAAAGGTGCGCTCACTTGGTCACTCGAACCCTTGAGTGGGGAGACCCAGTTGTGGGCAATCCTTCGCCAGCGAGAGTCTTTGTCTACACTCTCGCAAACCCTCACGTAGACCGGGGTTGTGTGGCCTATAGCAACTATTTCCTTGTGCTTGTGGACCATCCTCATTTGGATGCAGTTGGACTTCTTGTCAGAAATACGAACTTGTTGGGCCATTTAAACTGGGACGAGTTCTTATCCTATGAAAATTGAGCCAAAAGCTTCTGAAATGTTGATGGGCCACTCTGTAGAGAACATTATCGTTGGATCCATTCGGACCTTTTGTCATGAGATATGGGCTTGTTGGGCCATTTAAACTGGGACAAGAACGTATCTTATGATGATGGGCAAAAGCTTTTAAAACACCAATGGGCCATTATATGTTTGTATTTAAGAACATTATCATTTGGATACGTTTTGGACTTCTTGCCATTAGATGTGAACTGTTGGGGCCTTTAAACTGGGACGAGTTCACTCCTAGACAGTTAGCCCAAAAGTTCTAAAATGATGATGGGCCGATTGTGTGTGAAAATTTTAATGAGTTGATATATTCCTTGTATCGCATGCATCGCATGGCATCTCATTCACCTCATGCATACATATATCCTGTTAACACCCTCTATGTCTAAAAGATATCATAGAGTCCCGTTGGGTTAGAGAAGAGGGAAGACTCACTAAAAGACCGGTAACAGATATAAGTACATCCGATAATGAGGTATTCCCGAAATGGATCAGTTGGAAAATGGTTTCGCAAAGATTATTGAACAGTTGCAAGCCTTGACTACTGCCATGGCAAATATGGTTGTGCCCCATGCTAGGGGAAACTCTGAGAATGTAAGGCGTGGAGGAGCCTCTGAACAGGTTGTTGGGGATGACCTCCCCGTTTTTGATGGAGGATACGGCTGAATATGACGCTGGGAGATTAGCCGGGTCTCAGGCCGAGATACAGAAACTCTGTGACCAGGTAGAGTCTATTACCCGTAAAATGAAGGGTAAGGACGAAGACTAACTAGACTATGAGGCGATGTCCTTTGAGGAACAATCGCCTGCTCAGTTCAAGATGCCGGATATGGCTAAGTTCAATGGGAATGGGGATCTGAGGGTCCATCTCCGTCAGTATGTTTCAGTTATGAGTTCAGTGGGCTTGTCACAGCGCCAAGTCCAAAAGATGTTTGGGATGTCACTCGAGGGGGCACCTGTAGTATGGTCACACAGCCTTGGAAACAAGGTTAAGGAAGATTGGAGGGAACTAGCTGATGCTTTTCTGAAGCAGTATGTTACAGACTTAGAGATCGACTTGTCGCTCCGTGATTTGGAGAACACTAAGCAGAAGCCGGAAGAAAGCTTCAAGGAGTATGTAGACCGCTGGAAAAGCCAGCTTCTGAAAATACAGACTCGGCCCTCTGAGAAGGACCAGATTAAAATGATCATCAAGGGCACCAAGCTCTCAATTTATGGCAAGTTGAGGAGAATGACCTCCATGATTGCAGATTTTCGACAGTTGAGGGAAACTGCCATGGATATAGAGGAATAAGAGGCGGAGAATAGAATGTTTTATGGCCATAATTAGAAGGACTTTTGGGGGGCATTCTGAGACTAAGCCCACTGCTGCCGAGGTTGCTTCCATCAGGAACCGGCAATTCTCCAACCTTGGTAGACCTTTGTCGAAGGTATTTGAAAAGTTACAGGGATAAGGACTCTTGAAACCCTAGAAGGCAACCACTTCCACACCCCACCACCACACATAAATGTGAACCTTTATTGTCACTTCACCACCTACATGGCCATGACATCCGACAACTGCACCCCCCTCAGGCATGAAATTCAAGATCTCATAGATTTCCATAAAATACTCAACCCAAGAAAAGAACAGCCTAGCATACACACCAACCCTCTACCAAACTACCACTCCATTCCACCACCCACCTACATGATCAACTCTGGATTGCCCGAAACTTTTGTCCTCCAAACCCTCAACCACCAAGCCTCTTACATGGATGACAGTGAAGAACCATAGGCCGAGGACGAAGGCAATGCTGCGGATGATGGAGTTGTTCCTCCTAGTCTATTTGATCCATCATTTTTTAAAGACATTGATTTTGTTTACATGTTCGAACTCTTTTTCTCAACGATAATAAAGACGTTCATTTCGTTTACTTCCCTAAGCCTCTTCCTGCAACATGAGTACATTTGACAAAAACATTAAACCTTGGTACTGTGATACTCAGTGATATCTAGAACAAGGGGAATCCTCAAAAGAAGTAAGCAGAAAAGATAAAATAGCCATTCAGAAAGTGGGAAATAGGGGCAGTGAAACTGTCAGATTTGGAAGGGAACGAGTTCACCAAGCCGATCAATATGGATAGATTGAAGCAGTATTTCGCCTAAGGAAGAAAAGGCCGAGCGATCACCAGGAGGACTGGCAGAAGACCTAACCGAACGAAATAGAAAATTCATTCATGTATGCATGCATATACGTAACATATTTGCATCATTTTTGTGTTTGTTCTGTTTTGTAATAACAGGTTTTAAAGGAGAAAAAGAGAAAGCGTCAAATGCAAGCCAAAAGCAGCAACATTACAATGTCAGCAGTTTTCGGGAATGAATCACAGGGGCAAAGCCCGTATCAGTATCAATCTGGTGGCGAGGCTCATATCAGCAGCATCAGTCTGGGGGCGAGGCCCATATTAGTATCAGTATCAATCTTGCAGGGTATGACACTCTGGGGGCGAGGCCCACATCATTATCAATATCAATCTTGCCGAGAATGGCACTTCGAGAATGGAACACAGTTTAAGAATGAACAAGCCAAGAATGGCACTCCGAGAATGGAGCACAGTTCGAGAATGAACAAGCCGAGAATGGTAATCCGAGAATGGAGCAAGGTTCGAGAATAAACAAGCCGAGAATGGCAATCCAAGAATGGAGCAAAGTTCGAGAATGAACAAGCCGAAAATGGCAATCCGAGAATGGAGCAGAGTTCGAGAATGAACAAGCCGAGAATGGCACTCCAGGAATGGAAACACAGTTCGGGAACGAACAAGCCGGGAATGGCACTCCGAGAATAGAACACGGTTCTGGAATAGACCACATCAAAGTAACGGTTCGGGAATGGACCACTTTATACTAACGGTTCTGGAATGGACCACTTCACAGTAACGGTTCGGGAATGGACCACTTCACAGTAACGGTTCGGGAATGGACCACATCACAGTAACGGTTCGGGAAAGGACCACTTTATAGTAACGGTTCTGGAATGGACCACATCACATTAACGGTTTGGGAATGGACCACCTCACAGTAACAGTTCAGGAATGGACCACTTTACAATAACGGTTCTGGAATGGACCACATCATAGTAACGGTTTGGGAATGGACCACCTCACAGTAACGGTTCGGGAATGGACAACATCACAGTAACGGTTCAGGAATGGACCACCACACAGTAACGGTTCGGGAAAGGACATCTCACGGTAACGGTTCGGGAATGAACCATATCACAGCAATGGTTCGGGAATGAACCAGGGGTCGCAGCACCTCACCACCAAATCAACTCAACTCAACGCATGGCAAGTCAAGTGGCAGCTGGCGAGCCAGGTAAGTGAAAATGCATTGCATAACTTTGATAGGATTGTCACTGTTACACATTACATAAGTCCCATCAAAGTGGGGGAGACTTTAGGCACTGCATTTTTGCATATAAGTCCCTGTGATGAGTCTCATTTGGAGACACTACCTTTTAAGTCATGGAAGTCGCGGGAAACGGACGTCGGAAAGGGAAATTCAGAATAAGCATCTCATCAGATTCATTTCACAAGTTCACTGTTTTCGTTCGTGCTGCGTTCGTGACCGCGTTCGAACGTCAAGCAGATTGCGGGCGTTCGTGTAGCGTTCGAATCGGCGTTTGAACGGTGTCGGTATTTCTGGTTTTGCTGCTAGCCTCACACCCAAGCCCAATTAGCCCACCAAAGCCATAAAACACATATTTAACACATGGTGAAATTAAAACAAATCTAAAAAATCATATAACAAATTAAAATAAACCAAACAAATTATAAAATATATCCCTACATAAATAAAACAAATCATGTCCCCCAATCAAATATTATACTTTCTTTGTTAAACACTAATTGATTTATTCCTTTTTGAACAAGATTTAACCCTAGCCTTTGCCTATAAAAAGAAGCCTCCACCACACTTCCGGGGCTAGCACATTGATACAAAACCACAAAAATTCTGCAAGGTATTAACACCCTAGTTCATTCACACAAGAAATCCCCCTAAACCACCGAAAATAAGAGTCCCATACAGCCCCTGACATGCACGCAAATCCCCCTGAAACCAGCCCCTCCATTCACCGAAAATCAGCCCTCAAACAGTCCCTACAACCAACGAAACAGTCCCTTAAAACAGACCCAAACAGCAGCCCTATTACCGCACAAAACAACCCCAAAATAGTAGCCTAAATTACCAAACACAGCGACCGAAATAAAACAGCAAAACAGTAGCAAAACAACAGCGAAACAGAGGGAAAATAGCAGGCCGAACAGTGAAGCATCGAAGGGAAATGTTGAACCAGTGAACCGGAGGAGTTACGAAGCATCCACCCTTCCGACGACCGTGTACGGTACTTCCGAAAGTCGACATAAAAGGTTAGACCTGAGGGCACCTTTCTCATTAGTTTATATTCATCTTTTAATTATTTATTGAATTTTATTCGCATGAGAGTCGTTGCATAATGTGTGTTGTGGCCCTTGAAAGAATGAAAATGTGTCGCCTCTTGTGGTATATAGGATGGAAACCCGGACATAAATTTCATAGCCGATTCCGAATTGACGGTAGTATGATCTGTACTCGGGATACAACTCCACGTACCACTTGAGTATACATCACATATTTTATTTCACGTTATCTTGATTTGTTTATTATCGTTATTTATTTTCTGCATGTTATTTGTTTGAGTAATGATGAGGTCAAGCGTATGGGCTTAGTAAGTGCGATTAAAGGTTCTATATTTCGAGGGGTTAAAATCCTTTACCATGATGCTTCGCCGTGCCGGACGATGTATATTTTGTTGAATGTGAGATGTGTTCAATCGGGTATACGAAGTCCGATATTGTTGTCTTTATTTCTTATATGCATTGTGTTATTAGCGCATGGGCTTAGTAAGTGCGATTAAAGGTCCTCTATTTTGAGGGGTTAAAATCTTTACCACGATGCTTTGCCGCGACGGACGAGGTACACATGATTGGATGAGAATGAGTTCGTTCATCGGACACGTGAGGTCCTACATTGTGGATTTGTTTGTCTATGTATGTGTTGCATACATCAGGTCTGGTTCCGTTCGAACGCGTTCTCGAACGCTATACGAATGCGAACCTTTTGTTTGCCATTCAAACACGTTTTTGGACGCTACTAGAACGCGCACGCATTTTCATAGTTTTATCATGCATCAGGTCTGGTTCCGTTCGAACGCGTTCTCAAACGCTATATGAACGCGAACCTTCTGTTTACCGTTCGAACGTGTTTTCAGATGCTACTCGAACGCGCACACATTTTCTTAATTTTATCATGCATCAGGTCTGGTTCCGTTCGAACGTGTTCTCGAATGCTATATGAATGCGAACCTTCTGTTTACCATTTGAACGCGTTTACGAACGCTACACGAATGTACACACACTGAACGGAGTCTTTTTCATCATATTCTATGGGTAATTGCTCCTATCAGTTATCCCTTTGTATTACGAATCTAATTGCCTCTTTTCATTACGCATGATTGTGCAATTGCCATTTATTTGTATTCCCCACATGTATGAGTATAATGTGCTTATTAAGTTGTATGCTTGCTGTATGTTAATTTATCTTTATGCATGCAAATTCGGACATAGATTATATACAAAATTGTTGTATACAAACATGAAAAATGTGTTATATGAACTTAGATAAGAGCTTTGTACTTATGCATGTGAACTTAGGAGTAAATTATCCTTGGAAATAAATGTTGCTTAGGCTTGGTTAAATTATCGCACAAATCATTTTATTACAAGTGGCATAAGTAAGGGACCATTCCGAACCCAACGATTTGAGGTATTCCCTTGCGAGGGGTGAGTGCGGCATTAAATCTTTATCCCGGTTCACACCAGGTGGTGACTCCATCATTCTCCGGTTTAGTCCCCCGCGGGCTACTCCGTACTCCCAACCGGGCCGCGAGCCCGGAACAACATGTGTCGCCAAGTTTCTGTGTTCCCACAGGAAGAAGTCAAGAAATATATAAATATGGGGTTCTTTGAGGTGGTGAAGTACCCCGAGTGGTTAGCCAACATTTTATCGGTACCGAAGAAGGATGGGAAGGTCAGAATGTGCATGGATTATAGGGACCTCAATAAAGCTTGCCCAAAAGATGATTTTCCCCTACCCCATATAGACGTGTTGGTTGATAGTGCGACTTTATCTATTATGTACTCGTTTGCGGATGGATTCTCAGGATATAACCAGGTCTTCATGGCTGAAGAAAACAAGCATAAGACTACCTTAGTCACTGAGTGGGGTACATATTGTTACAAGGTGATGCTGTTTGGACTTAAGAATATGGGAGCCACTTATCAACTAATGGCCACTACATTATTCCACGACTTGATGCATAAGGAGATTGAGGTATACGTGGATGACATGATGGTTAAATCAGAGAGAAGGGCCGGACATATAGAACTGCTAGAGAAATTCCTTCAAAGGGTTGATAAGTACAACCTCCGACTCAACCCCAAGAAGTGTGTGTTTAGGGTAACATCCGTAAAGTTGTTAGGGCATACGATAGGAATGGGAGGGATAGAAGTGGACCCTAAAAAGATCAAGGCAATTACTGAGATGCCCGCACCGAAGAGAAAAAAAAAGTTAGAGCTTTTCTCGGGAAAATCCAGTATATCAGTCGATTCATTGCCAAACTAACATTAGTATGTGAGTCCATCTTCAAGCTATTGAGGAATGACCAACATGTGGAGTGGAATAGGCAATGTCAAGAAGCTTTTGACAAAATCAAAGAATACTTGGTTAAACGGCCCGTCGTGAAACCCCTAAGGCCGGGCAAACCCTTGGTGTTGTATTTGGCCATAGAACCCAAAGCGTTGGGGGCGATGATGGTATAGGCAGATGAGACAGGGGTGGAACATGCAGTTTACTACCTCAGTAAGAAAATGTTTCCGTATGAAGCCCGCTATCAAGAGGTGGGAAAGATCTGTTTGGCGGTAATATGGGCTTCCCGAAAGTTGTGTCATTACTTCTTATCCTATAAGATACAAGTGATAGCAAATGAGAATCCCCTAAAGTATTTACAGTCAGTACCTTCACTGGTAGGGAAGTTGGGTAGATGGTTGGTGTTGCTAACGGAGTTTGATATAGAATACCACACCTCTAAGATAATCAAAGGGCGAGCCGTAGCGGAATTCCTGGCATTACAACCCATAGAAGGAGATCATTATAAGTTCAAATTCCCAGATGAGAAGGTTCAAGCCATAACGGTACAGGGGTGGAAAATGTATTTCGACGGAGCGGTGAATTATAAAAGAGCCAGAATATGAATTGTGATAGTAACCCCCGAAGGAGAAACCCTACATATTGCCAAAAGGTTGACGTTCGGAGTAACCAACAACATGGCCGAATATGAAGCATGTGTCTTTGGACTGAAAGCACTGATAGACCTAGAAGCAAGGGACGTAGAAGTTTATGGAGACTCGATGTTGGTAGTTCGATAGATGCGAGGGGAATGGGAATTGAAGGAAGACTGGTTGAGACCCTACCTACTCCATCTCAGGAAGTTGGCACAGGCTATCCCCGACTGTAAATTCCAGCACTTACCATGAGAAGCGAACCAAATGGCGGATACACTAGCCACCCTAGCTGTAACTTGGGAAAACCCGGAAAAACTGGTAATGAGACCCCTTGTGCTGACAACAGCTAGCAGACCTAGTTATGAGATAGAGAGAATCTTGGAAGTAGAAGTCGACGATGGGAAGCTGTGATACTATGACATTCTGCAGTATCTAGAATGTGGGGAATTCCCAGAAGGAGCCAGCGAGAAAGACAGAATATCCATTCAGAAATTGGCTTCCCAGTATGTGAGTTTGAAGGGAGAGTTGTACAAGAGACAAGCCAATGGCATCCAGCTGAAATATTTAAGAAAGAAGAGGCTTAGAAGGTGATGGAAAAGGTGCACGCTGAAGTATGTGGACCGCACATGAATGGATTGAATTTGTCTCGCAAGATAGTAGGACAGGGATTTTACTGGTCGACCATGGAAGCTGACTGCGTAAAGCTGGTGAAGCACTGTCACGATTTCCAGGAACACGACAACTTGAACCATCTACCGCCTACGAAATTGCACAGACTATCAGAACCATGGCCTTTCTCAGCGTGGGGTATTGACATGATTGGAGAAATCAGGCCACATGCATCAAATGGACACCGCTTCATAGTAGTGGCAGTAGATTATTTTTCGAAATGGGTATAAGCCGAGTCATTCCGTAATGTTACGGCGAAGCAGATGGCCAAGTTCATAGCCCGTAATATAGTATGTCGATACGGAATGCCACATCACATAATGACGGACAATGGAGTCTAATTTCAGGGAGAAATAAAGGCGATATTGCAGAAGTACGGGTAGGGCATCACAAATAATTAAGCGAATAATGCAAAATAAATAACTAAAGAGACGAAAATGCATAAAATATAAAGAAAGTCCAGTGTGCGCGTGTTCATGTAGCGTTCGTAAACGCGTTCGAACAGAGTGTTCCATAGAGTTCACGTTCGTGTAGCGTTCGAAAATGCGTTCGAACGGAGTGAGACAGAAAGCTTGCTTTCGGGTAGCGTTCGAAAACATGTTCGAACGGAGTGAGGCGGAATATTTACGTTTGAGTTGCGTTCAAAATATGTTCGAACGCTCTTACAAAAATAGCATCAATAATGATATAAACACGCATGTATGAATATTTCCCGAGTGGTACGTGGAGTTGTATCCCAAGTATATACCGTAGTACCGTCCATTCAGATTCGGCTACGGAATTATGTCTGGGTTTCCATTCGATATACCGCAAGGGATAACACACACAATCATTAACACAATGTAAAAGGACATGAAAGTAAATGTGAAACAATATAGCAAAAAATAAACAAAAGTAAAAGTGAAACGATAAAATAAAGATAAATAGATAGAAAGGTAAATAACAAAACTAAATGCGTAATAATAAACAAAGATAAACAATAAAATAAATACGAAATAATAAATAAAGATAAACAATGAAGTAAATGTGAAATAATAAATAAAGATGAACAATAAAGTAAATGCAAAATATTAAAATAAAGATAAATAATGAAACTAAGTGCGGAATAATAAAAAAAATGTAAATGGAAAAGATAAATAACAAAAATAAAAGAAAGAAAATGTGACCAAAAAATTTGGCCGTATCTAATGTAGGACCAATCATGCCGCGTCCAGAACAGCAAAATAAATATAGTAAAGGGTGCCCTCAAGTCTTACCTTTTAAGTTGTTTTTTTTGGAGGTATGTTAAGCCGTCGCCGGAAGGATTAAAGCTTAATGTTTTTTTGGTTTACTTGTTCGGTATTTCTGCTCACTGTTTCGCTGTTTCTGCTCATTGTTTTTCTATTTTTGGGCTGTTATTTTCTTCACTGTTTTTTGGGGCTGCTGTTTTGGTTGTTTTAGCTACTGTTTTGGTTGTTTGGACTGCTGTTTTTGGCGAGTTTGGGCTGCTATTTTGGTGTCATTTTTTTGGGACTGTTTCGGTGGTTTGAGTTACTATTTTGGTGTCAGTTTTGGGGGCTGTTTCGGTGGTTTTAACTGCAATTTTGGTGTCGGTTTTGAGAGCTTGCAGGGGGTGTTTTGTGGGTTGATTTTTGATGATTTAGGGGCTGGTTTTGGTGTGATGTTTTCGGTAATTGGATGGCTTTGAGGGGGCTGGTTCGTTTTGTGTTTGTTTTTTCTTGTTGTTTGGTTTCGGTCCAAGGTGGGGGTTAGTTTGTTGGCTTAGGGTTTTGTTTGCTTGTTTATTCGATGGAGGGGCAGTTTTTTGGCTTAGGGTTTTGTTTGTTCGTTTATTCGGTGGATGGACAGTTAATTGGCTTAGTTTTGTTTGTTTGTTTATTCGGTGGAGGGGCAGTTTGTTGGCTTTGAGTTTTGTATGTTTGTGTTTCACGTGTGCATGGGTTTGGTTTATAGTTTTGTTGTTATCGGTTTGGTTAGCTTTGTGGGGTGATTTTTTGCTTCGTTGTTTCTTGGTGGCCGAATAAAAAAGAAGAGAAAGTCTTTGTTGATGTTGCCGTGTGAGTCTAAGCTTGTGTTTTTTGTGGTGTGAATGTCGTGTGTGTTAGGAAAAGAGAGTTGAGAGCCTCTCTAGGGTTTGGTCAAGCCTCATTTATATAGTTGTGCCTCATAGGGTTTCTTTTCTTATTATTTCTTCCTTGGCTGCCACTCTCTCTCTCTTTTCCCTTTTGTGTCAAGATTTTCTTTCCATACTAAGGTGTTTGAGGGATTTCCAATCTTGTTAAATTGGAAAGTGATGATGGGGGAATTTTAACATGTGTTTTGTATGGGATTTTTTATTTGGGAAGGCCATGGGCGTGTGGGCTTTGTGGATGAGTTGTATGGGCATTGTGTGGTGTGGGCGTGTATGGCATGGATTGCAGGGGTTTTGGGCCGAGGCTAAGGTTTAAAACAGCGACTGCGCGAATCCGCGGCTGGCTAGTGAGTCTGAATCCAATGAGGTGCTAATTTTGGAGTTTTCCCTTCTGGCATTCATTTCCCACGACTTCTGTAACTTTTCAGGTAGTGCCTCCATACGAGGCTCATCATTGGGCTTGGTGCAAAAATGCAGTGTCTACAATTGTGTATTTGTATTTAATGATAGATTTTATTAAATACACATTAATTAAATGCCAAATTGTGATATTTGACATATATCATAAATATATATGTATTTGGATATTTAAAGTAAATATAATACATATATTTAAAATAATTATTTAATTGTTAAATAGTTAAAGTAATTAAAAATATAAATATCTTAAGTTGTGATATTTTTGGAGATGACTTAAGTTGCTTTATTTGACTTGTTAATAAATCATTAAATGTGTAATGATCAAATATGCAAGTTGATAAAGCAAACTTTAAATGAAACAAAAATATCTAGATATTAGTATATGCATCCCAATTTTCGGCCAAGGGCAATTTTGGGGAGTATATATTATTTTGTTTCATTTTTAATGGTTTAGGTTAACAAGTTACAAAAAATAAACACAAAAGAGTTGAGAGCAAAAGTTGAAGAACCAAAAGAAAAGCTTGGAAATAAGTTGATTTTGTAAGTTTTTCTTTAAACCTTTCAACTACGAAAATGTTTCTATCATGCTTAGCTTCAACATGTGTTGCTAGGATGTTGTCTCTACATTTTTAGTTTGTGTTTTAAATGGTTATGAACTTGTTTGAAAGATGAAAGCATGTATGGTATCCAAGTGAGCTTGAAATGGTTTCATAAGCTCTCTTTTGATTATTTGATAATCAAGTTGCCATTCTAGAGTTTCTAAGCCACTTATTGATGACCTAGAATTGTTCTTCAGTTTTTTCATGATGGTGAGACTTGTTTGGTGTGGTAAAGTTTGAATTAAAGTGTTGGATTTAATTGATTTGGTATATTTTGTCAATTTGAAGAAATTGAAAAATTAGGATTCTTAACTATTTGGGTCTTTTCATATATGTGATGTATTATGGTGTGTATATGATGCATATTAATTTTTCAGTTGATTGGATTTGATCTTGACATATTTTGAACAAAAATGGACTAAATTGCAAAAATTGAAAAATTAGAGGGCTGTTCGGCAATTACAAAATTTTTGGGGATTTTGTTGTAATTTGTTTTTGATGTGTTGAACATGATGGAAATCATTTTAGAATTGATTTAGAATCCTCCAAAATTATATTTGATAATTTTAAGGACTAAAATGATCAATTTCCAAACTTTTGGGCCAATTCGGTAATTACCAAGAAATTTGGTTTCTTGTGTAAAATTTCAATTTTTAAGTATTGGGTAATTAAATAAATAAATTTATTTAATTGATTCAAGAAAAATTATTGAAATTGAAAAATTTTGATTTTCCGCGTTTGTAACATCCCCGATCCGGGAGATGTTACCGGCAGGGAATACGCCGTACTATTCCCCTAAGCTTCTGACTACTGACTTCTGTAATTAATATCTCACATAAAAACTTATGCAATGGACCATTTCCCAACTCATCACTCATGAATGTATAACACTTTTTATACACATACTTTGTATTAATGCATAATACAACCCTGGCAATGATTATTACAATGCAATGTACATGAAACCTTTACTAAACAAGATATATATTACATGTCACTTCTTAGCTCTAACTGAACTGGACTTTGCTTCTAACTTGACCAGGTGGACTCCACACCCTAATGACTGCAACAGTATCCGTCCTCCCGAGATCGTCCTCCGAGAAACCTCTAAGACAAGGAAACTGGAAGTGGGGGTTAGATAATTGTACGATCTAAGTGAGTGGACTATAAAACTGAAATATTGAAATAAAATCATTGGGTTCTGAAATCAAAGTCCAAAAATAACTTTATCTAAAAACTATTTTTCTGAAAACATTATCTGAATTCTCTTTTATAAAACTTATTTTTTCTGAAAAGTGATTTCTGAAAACTGTTTCTGAAATCTGCTTTTTAAAAACTATTTTCTATAAATCTAGTATCTGGAAACTCTTTATCTGAAAATCTTATATCTGAAAAAAAAAACTTGATGCATGGGGGCATTACGTATCACTGTCCCCCATATGCCTATCTGGAGTTAGGAATGGAAAACCATGACTTTGGGGCGTTACGTATCGTCGTCCCCCAAAGCAATCCACTCTTGTCCCTGAAATTGGTGGTCTTTGGGCGTTACGTATCGTCATCCCCAAGCCACTGAACTAGAGCCGGTAGTGCTGATCCATGTTACTACCTGACCCTAAAACTAGGGTCTAGGGGCGTTACGTATCGTCGTCCCCCTAGCCCTAAACTAGGATCTTGAGGCATTACGTCACCGTCCCCCAATCCTCTACATGTGCACATGTTCCATGTCCGTCAATTCCAAGCTGTATTAAGTTGCATACTGGGGTGGGTTTTTCCCCATGCCCCAAAAAACATAAAACTCATGCTGAAAACATCTATTTTCTAAAGTATTTCTCAAAATATGCTAAATCATATTTAAAACAAAACAAACTTGGCTAACGCCCTAATTGTGGAAAATATAAGTCTGATATTTAAAACTATTAAAAAAATCAACTTAAGGAAAAATGTATTCATTCACATTTTGGAATCTGGCTGGAGTTATACCGCTTCGTCGAAGAGGATTGCAACTCTTGCAATGGTCTATAAGTGATAACTTGGTTATACTAAAGACCACGAGATAAGTTCGGAAACTAGGTTAAACTATTAAATTCAGATACGTGATATCGTAACTTGGTATATTATACTTGTACTAAGATGTTATGTATCCATACGAACTAATATGAGACCCTAAGGGTGGTCTCTAACACGTTAAGGTGGATCTGGGTGGTTTAAAATTAATTTTGGGAAATTTTGTGCCTCGCGTCACGACGTAACCCTTGCGAGTCGCGACGCGCGATGTCCAGAGGCGTGCCATCATTTTCTTCTTGCGCGTCGCGATGCGAAACAGAATTCCAGGATTATGTTCTTCTTCTCCAAATCCAATTTCACCCAATTGCAATTCCCATCATTTCCATACTAAAAATCATAACACAAAACATCATCATGCATCATCCTAACACATTTTAAATCAAGTTAATATCCATAACACTACATTAATCATATCATTCTCACTATTAACTTAAACCCTTAAAATTCATCAAATTGGGTGCTTATGCAACAACCAATTCCTTTACTTATCAATCAATAAAAAGAACAACCCATAGCATGCTAATACATCTACCTTATCATCAATCATCTAAAATCAAATAACTTGAATTTTTGGGTCATGTTTGGTTACCTTCTTTTCTTGTGAATTCCTTCATTATTCCAAGGATGATATGCTCAACTTGCTTCATTTTTCTTCTTTTTCTTCCTCTTCTTCTTTTTCTTCTTCTTCTTCTTTCATTTTCCCCTTTCTCTCATTCTTTCTCTCTTCTACGTTTTCTCCTTTCATTTTGGCTCAAAATTGTGAATTTATGAATAGTATTCCCTATATATAATAGGGGTCCTTTGATATTTGGAAAATTGGAGAAAAATGTAGAAGTGTGTGGAAAGTTTGGGATTCTTGCAATTTTGCCCGAAATTATTATTCATCTGAATTTTGATTTACATTTTCGACCTATTTCTGGTCCCATTTTGCAAAAATATTCAACACGGAAGTTGTAGGTCTCGATCTCAGATTTCCGGTGGTATAAAATTCATAGAAATCGGAGTTTGTATAAGAAATTTCTGGCCCATATACTATGGGCTGTCCGGAGTTGTATGTTATACAGTCTCGTATCAAAATTTCGGAAAATTAACCGAACATCCCCAAAGTCATTTCATGAGTATATTTGTGCCCGTACATAATTTATATTATGTTATCTTCATCCCGTAATACCACAGTACCACAACGTAACAGTAATAAGACTACAGGTCGTTACAACTTCTCCCCCCCTTAAATAGGATTTGTCCTCGAATCCTCATTAATCTTGGAATCATATCATAGATCACAGAATTCACGAGTTCCTAATAAACCACCAACTCTAACTGATGATATGCCCAACTCTTTTGTTTCATCTACTGTATAATACTACCTTCCGTCAATTACTGGGCAAAAAGATGATCGTGTTAAATCTAAAATGTCATGTCTTGGAAGTCGTAACTAGAGTTGTACTCTAATTGTCTGCATGATCGCTCATTTTGCTGAAACTACACTGTGACATCGAGGGTTCTATTTGACTTAATAACGAAGGCCTCTACCCAGTTGATTATTTATCACTTGATTGGTAGGCTTATGTTATTCTACATCATTTTTAATATCTAACATATGCATTATATCTTTTCTTCATACTTGGTAAGTTATTTCAGAGTTCGTAGCTTCAACGAATATTCCTTAGGGTCTTTACTGGAAAGTACTACCTCGTTCTTGTTTCATAAGATCTTCACTGAGTATTCTTATCTACTTCATTTCAAGACTTGTAGTTATGCTCAATATTCTTTATCTCCAGAAAATCTCTTTCTCTAGATCTTTAGTTATGTTTAACAATCATTTGACTTAATCAGGTTCTTAATAGCCGGTACATTTGACTCTTACTAAAATATTGATGTCTCCTTACTGTACTCATTATTCCTTTTGCTCCACTTGTCCAACTCGATTTTAATATCATTTCTCATCCCTTAGGTACTCAATTCTCTATATTCTCCTTGCCAAACTTCATCTGCTTATGCTTTTGTCTAGGGTTTCTTAGCTTAGTAATATTGTCTTCCAATGATGCTTGTACTAAAAATGTTACTTCTGGGGTGGTCTCTTAGTGATCCTCCTTAATTGGCTAAAGCTTCAAGCTTAAAGGCGTGCATCTTGATATTTAAATCGTATTTCTTGCTATTAACATCGACGCTGGTAACTTGATCTTGATTAAAACTAACATTCTTCTGTACTTTGCTTCCATTGTTACTAAAAATCTTGTTACGGTGTTCCACCCTAACTTATTTTCCATAACCTAGTGTCGCTAAGGGTCGTTACTCAACATCTGCCATTTACTGAACTTTGAGGACTCATCTACTATACTAATTGTAACTTTACAAAACTTACTACCTCAATTCCGTACTATGCTACAAATCTATTAAACCAGTCTCCATCCGTGGTCTAAATTGATACTAAGAAACCTTTGTTGTTTCATTCTTCTATTTTTGCTTCTAAATCTTATGCTCGCTGACCTTTACACTCACTCCCTACTCTATTCTATAATTGAAACTTCTACGACCTGTATCTCTGCCTCCTTATTTGAAGGATATTAGCTCTCACGTATACAAGTCTTGTTTAACACTTCCACTTGCCTCTTGTTACTACCCATCTAGTACTTCCCATCTTTATCTATTAACTTCTCTTCTAGATCTCTCACTTGGAGTTGTTTCTTTTCTATTCTATTTTAGTACTACATCCGAAGGTTTTATGTTTCGGTCTTTTATCTTTATACTTCCACTTTTTCTGGGAGTATCCTAAGGTAACCCTCAAAGTACATCTCTGCTGCTGTTGTCTAACGAGGGTTGTAAGGGAGGGCGTTGTCCTGGAGTCTTCCGGTGGTGGAATTTCCTTAATTATACATGTTGCAGTTGCTTATGATGCTAATTCATAAACTTAAAACTCTCACGTTTGGTGTTGGCTTCCTAACTAGGGTACCACTATTAGAAATTATACGAATTTCATGTTTCAACTCTATTACTAATTCGTTTTCTAATTACCAATGATATCACCCCTTATTGTGAACCTCCGTAAGGTTCATACTCGGTCACACTCCTGCTATCCTCTATTTATTATTCTTTCTTACTAAGCTTTACTCTATTACTTAACTTTCCTACTTATCTTAGTTTCTTGAACTCCTCATATCCTTACTTTTCTGAAAACTCCATCAACTTTGATTGCTTAAAACATTTCTACTAAGTTCTTGGTTCGGGTCTACTATTTTCCTAACCTTCCCTTTTTAATACTATGAAACTCTATCATAAGTTGTTTGCTATATTCTTCAGAATTATTTTCCATGGTTCCTTCGTACTTCTAAGTCCTCACTTCTTCTAGGGTTCCTAAATTCAACGGTGGCTACCAGACTTAGCTCATCTTACTATGGCTCTGTACTAATCTATCTCATGTTTCTTATCTAAGTTTCTTTGAACTTATCGATTTGGCTGCCAAACCATCTCGTAACTTATCTAATCTGTCAATTGCTCTTCTTTACTGATCCTTCTCTTTTCTAAACTTTAAGTTGATAAGTGAGGATATACATCCTGTAGGAATCCACGGATACACATTTTGTTTAACACTCAAGCTCGGTAATGGTCTAGTTAAATATCTATATACCTATTGGAATCGTAATTCCTAGAAGTAAGGGTCGTTATCTGTTCTGTGGGAGCCTGACCAATTACTCCATGCCTTGAGGCCACATGACTATCATCAATTCTCCACACCACTATCTTCCCGTCATGTTATCTTTGTGCCCGAATGCCCTGAATTTCCTTGTTGCTTCTCGCGTTCCTCTTACCATTTGTATATCCTATTTCTTTGCTCTACGCCTTACTACTGAGACTCACGGTGGTACGTCCTCCTAACTACTTCTTAGATCCCCGCTCTCTATCCTTGCTATAAATTCCAACTTGGGCACTCTATTATACTTTCCATACTAGTACTCTTATCATTCCCTAAATAACTCCAATCTCTCGGGTCTATTCATGTATACTTCTACGGATTTCTACTGACTTGGGGTTATCTGTGGGTTCTACGACATTTAGTCTACCTTATGGACTCCTACTAGTCTTGTAGATCTCGCGCTGACTTGTTGTAGGCACTGCATTTTTGCATATAAGCCCGATGATGAGTCTCGTATGGAGACACTACCTCTTTAGTTGTGAAGGCCGCGGGAAATGGACGTTGGAAGGGTAAAGTTGAAAATTAGCATTTTGTCAGATTTAACTCGCTTGTTTCGCTTCAGGTTCGCTTGTTGGACCTCTGTTTTTAAACACACCAAGCCATATCTAAAATAATTAAAACATTTAAAATGCATGTCACAGATTAATTAAAACCAATTAAATTAAACTTAAATTAATTAAATTAAATTAAAACAACACACATTCCTAAACTAAATAAATCCAATTAAATTAAATTAAATCACATTCACAAATTAAATTAAACTTAAATTAAAATTAAATTAAAACACATGTCACAAATTAATTCCTTTCCCAAATTCAAAGATTCAAATTAAATTCCATAAATAACATTCCTAATTAAAATAAATCACATTCCTATTTAATTAAATCATCTACCAATTGAAATAAATCATATCCTTAATTAAAAAGAACAATCAAATCATTCCCCTAATTAAAAATATCTCCCAAAAACCCACCTGAAAAATCATCAAAACAGCCGCCCTTTAGCCCTCAAAAAATCGCCAAAACAGTCCCATAATTGCCAAAAAAAATTGACCAGAAAATACAACAAAAACAACATTGAAACGGAGTGAAAACAGCAGCCCAGACAGCGAAACAATGAGGAAAAACATTGGATTAGTGAACCAAAAGAGTTGCGGATCATTCACCCTTCCAACGGACGTGTAACGCCCTTTCTTGAGACGACAAAAGAGGTTAGACCTGAGGGCACCCTTTTATTTATTAACTTTCGTTTATTTTATTTATTTTAGAAATATTATCGCATGAGAGTCGTTTGAGGCATGATGTGATTGTTGGATGAGCGGAATATGTGTTCCATTTTGTGGTATATAGGATGGAAACCCGGACGTAAATTCCGTAGCCGAATCCGAATGGACGGTAGTGCGGTTTGCACTCGGGATACAACGCCACGTACCACTTAAGAGACATGTTCATTCATCTCATCCAAACTTGTGTTTGAGCATGTTGTAGTTCGTAGGTTATTTATTGGTTATTAAAGCATGATTAGGTTGTTAGCATGTTATTTATCTTAAGCATGATTTAGTCGATAGAAAGTTATTTCTTTATGCATGATTAGGTTGTTTTCATATTAGGGATTTAATTTATATTTATGCTTAGATTCTTATTTATTTTCTGCATTAGATAATTGAGCATGCTTGTGTGATGATTGTATGTTATTGTGTGTTTGCCGCTATGGCAACTTACTTTGAAGTATACGAACTTAGATATAGGTTCTCATTGTTATTATTATGCATGCAGACTTAGGCGTATATTACTATTGAGCATGAATGTTGAGTAGATTCGGTTAGTTTATTGCACAAATCATATCATCACAAGTGACATAAGTAAGGGACCATTCCGAACCCAACGGTTTGAGGTCTTCCCTTGCGAGGGGTGAGTCCAGCCTTAAATCTTTGTCCCGGTTCACACCGGGTGGCGACTCCATGTTATTTCGTACTCCCAACTAGGCCGTGAGTCTAGAACAGCGTCGTCAAGTTCTGTGTCCTACAGTCTAGCGACTCCACTAGGGATAGAGAATCGGCCCCAAAATCATGTCTTGTGATGTGTATAATTGTGCATTAGTTGATCGTTTCTATAGTGGGTTGAAGGGGTTTAGATAAAGGCATTGTCAACGAGAGCCTTTGTCAGCGAGAGACTTTGTCCGCACTCCCGTAACCCACATGTGAACCTTAGTCGTAGAACTAGTAGAATTATTTTTTTATGTTGATATTTTGGACCGTCGTCATTTGGATCCAGTTGGACCTTTTGTCAAAAGATGTGAACTTGTTGGGCCATTTATACTGGGACGAGTTCGTGTCCTTCGACAGTTGGGCCAAAGGCTTCTAAAATATCGGTGGGCCATTTTATGTTTGGGCCTCTATCATTTGAAGTTGTTTAGCCATGTCATCGCAAAGTGTAAACCTGTTGGGCCTTTTCAACTGGGACAAGTTTGCACCGCGCAATAGTATGATTGAATACTTTAAAATGATAATGGGCCAACTAGTGGTTAAAATCTTAAATGGGCTTATATATTACATACATTGCACTTATCTCACGCATCTCATGCATACACGCATCATGTTAACCCCGTGTCTTAAAAGCCATCATAGATATCCGTTGGGTTAGAGATGAAAAAAAAAAAAAAAAAAAGAGAGAAAAGAAAAAGAAAAAAAAAGAAAAAAAAAGAGAAAAAAAAGAAAAAAAGAAAAAAAAAGAAGAAAAAAAAAAGAAAAAAAAATGTAGTTTAGGTCCTTAATAGTTAGACGTAAGTCCGATGATGAAATCGTTTTCTTTAAGATGAAATCTTAGAAACAATAAACTCTTGATGTGCTTTTATCTGATGCTTTGAATTGTTGATCTATGCTAGACTCGTAAGCACTTCACTATAGGTTCTTAGCGGTGAAAACCTAAGTAGTTAGCAAAGTGACTAGTCGAAGAAATTGTGGGTCGGTGAATGACCGTTTGCTTAGATGTCTATCTTGATTTGCTTATGTTATGATGTGTGGTATGGTTGAAAATAAAAGAAAAGTCTCTAAGGAAAAATTTTGAACCACCTATAACCGATAAGCGTGAAGCTACCCATGGGCGAGTATTAGGACCACCATGAGGAGGAATGCTACCTTAAAGGGTAGGTGTGTTGAAAAAAGAGAAAGAAAAAAAAAGAAAGAAAAAGAAAAGAAGAAAAAAAAAGAAGTTCAAAAAAAAAAAAAAGAAAAGAGACAAAGAAAAGAAAATCATACCACATTGAGCACAGAAAAGCAATGGAGGCATAACTGAGACATCTAGGTTGGTTTGACCCATCGATCCCGATTTTTGAAACGAAATCATCGAGTTAGCTTACCTTAGGAATCAAGATGTAAAAGAACCTTTGCACACACACATTTTGAGTCTGGCTTAGATCAGTTATTCAAAGACTTGGATTTGAGTTGCATCGAATGTTTTGAAGGTTCTCTGGTTTCATTACTGGGCATTCCTTGGACGACGATAATATGTATAACTATTGGGACTATTTCGTAGCATGTAATTGTTGGACAGTTATGACTCATAGCGTCACTATTTGTACAGATCATAGTGTTATTGTACAAATTAACTATGTGACAAAGGAGATTGCACTCTTATCATTTGTGATTAGATCACCTTAGATATATAAATGATGTGAGGTCCTTATGATTTGTTCCTAGATTGAGAATGATATGAGACAGTATCAATCAACGAAGGATAAATCATTAAACATCCCTAGTCAGAGCATTGTCGAGATTGGACATCGATAGATGTGTAAAAGACTAGTATTACACTTGTGCGTGTTATGTGAGACATAACGGCATAGTTCTCATATATCTGGGTATAGGATACTCAGGCAAGTGTAATAGGAGGTTGTGTTTCACTGATGGTACGAAAAACAGCTTCGCTCTGGATTAGACCACCGCAGAATCCCATTGGTAGTATGACCTTGTGTCTATGGGAGTCTGCAATCAGGGTAGGTGTATTTGGTCTTAACATGAGACTTGCACCGCTAATACTTGCGACAATCAATGTACTTTAGTTGAGGTCGTCCAGGGCTTTAACAGGTTCTGTGTATGCCGATGCTGGGTATATTGAGAATCGTACTGTATTGGGTGTGATGTCAAGACGGAAGTGTCACTCCAGTCATATGGAGATGATGGTCACGTAGGATACGGTATTAGTGCTCTCATATGCTGCGCGGCTATCGGGATATTGTGACTAGGTCATGTATATCCGATTATAGAGACTAGTTACCAGACATCCAACATGTGCTTCGTACGGGCATACACATATCCAGCCCCAAGCCTAGCACGTGATCATCCGATACTGGATCGTAATACGCAATACTACGTATACTACGCCTGATATAGATCACATTTCCTGTAAGGATATTTCCGGAGAATTGGGTAGGCATGGCGCTTTGCTAGAGGGCCCAACCTTGTCTTGTAAATTGGTAAAACGTATACTTGGTACTTACGTGTTCGGATAGTCCGACGACCGAATTTACTGCCAACATATCTGGAGATCTCATGGGTCGCTTCCCAATGATACACCGATGACGTATGACTCGCATTATATATTAATCTGGGATTAAT